>VOMN01052683.1:0-131829 GCA_014899125.1 Orchestia grillus | reverse complement strand
GCGTGAAGGCCCAAACATCTCCAAGGTATCCAAGGTAAGGTACGTCTCCAGTTGAGTATCGAAGTATTTTTGTTCCAAATTTTTGCTATAGAGTGGATTAATATTTCTCTTTCCATTCGATTATTTCATTGAACTGAAGAAACGCGAGAAATTCTTCGTAAATTTTTGCAAATGTGCTCCTCGGCCAACTTTATCATACTTTTGACCCCAGCGTTCATTTTGGAAGAAAGAAAATTAGGAAAATGAACAAAAATTTAATCGCAAGTGCGTATATGCCCGACATCATCTTTACCCCTGAATACTTCCGATAAAATTGAAATTTTCTATCCAATACCTCACTATTTTGAAATAAAGTTGTTGCAAAAGTTTAAAGGTATTTTTGAAGTGATCTCGATCAGAGGGTTCCAGAAAGAATTAGATTTCAATAAACATTGAACGGAAATCGGAAAAGGACATTTTTAAAATTATTCATGTCTCTTAATAATTGACCGTAAAAAATGTATGCAAAAACTACGTTACTTTTACATTATTTTCATTTACTCATGCCGGTAAGGAATAATGTAGATTTTCTAAATTGTTTTTGTTATTTTCTTATTTTCTAGCTTGTTATTCTGTCGTAGTCACCTCGAAGCGCATCGTTCAACGTTAAGCCGAGGTCAAGCCAACACGATCGCGAAGAAAAGGCCTTCGGGAAAACAAAAACTGAATCAATTTAATTTTAATACAAAAAGTACTTGCATTTTGCTCCAAATAAGGGCACTGTAGGAAAGCCTATCTTATACGAAGTATACATGAATATATGAATTAATATTTTATCCTAAGTAAGTGAGTGGATTAAACTTTGGCTATGGTTTTCAAATGAGCTAGGAGATAAATACGCTCAAAGTAAAATGGAAGGAAAAATACTTCATCTCTTTTCACCCTGCAAATCAAAAGTTCTTGATGAAGTTAGGGAACCTGACGTTGACAGTGAAAATATTTTTTTAAAATCATTTTTTATCTCCAAATGCGTAATGAACTAAATATTTCTATCGCTTGAACGTAATAGTTACTACTACCAATTAGTTTAACTTCGTTCAAAATAGAGAGTGGAGTTAGAATTTGAAAACAGGAATTTGAATAATTAATGTCATGTGAATCTAATTGCTTGTTTTTTATATCAACAGAATGTGAAGTTTTTCTTTAGCCACTGAAAATGCAAAATTTTGTTTTTTAGCATAAATGTGAAATTAACCTACAGAAGTGAAATAATTGAAGCACATCAAGCGGGAACACCAAAGGCAGATATTGCAAAGTAAACTACCTAAAAACAACACATTAACTTTTTGAATGACAATTGATCGCTTCAAAGACCGATGATTTTTTACTGATTAACTTCGAAAGGGATAATCTCGATCTTCGATAGCCCATGCTAAGAATGTCACACGAGGCCCACGTGATATCTCCGGAGGTTGTCGTCCAAGAGCAGTGGGTGGTCTCCATATTCTCCGGATCTAATCCCAAAGGACGATGTTGTGTGGTCTATGCTTGAAGCGAGAACTTGTTTTATTAGGAGTTCACTACTCCATTGCCGTTTGAAGGACTCGCTACTCGACGCGTAAGAAGAAATTTCCCATAAAATTCTTTGTGGGAGTTACGTTTATTTGTAACACTTGTGTACTGTATCTTTTCACATGTTTTCCATATGGTGAATTGTTTCATTTATAAGTTATTAGTTTTTTTCCACATACGCCCGACCCCGTACAACGTCTCTGAATTTAGCATTCCTTGACATGTCCGTACTCTATTCCCGTCTTTAAAAATTGTTTCAAGCGTAGTTCAGGATGGGATAGTTCCTAACTGCACCATAATCACTTCGTTAATCTGGGTCAGAAATGGAGTAATAAACGTTGCCGACGCTTACTGGACAACATGTTACTCGTATGGGCCCTTTTGTGTGACGGCTTACTGAGGAGAGGTATTGAAGAACGAGAAACAATTTAACTGGGAGAGTTACGATTTATTTGCCCATACGACAAGCGAGATTTTAGTTCTAAAAACAATCACATCTGGTACTAACTTTCAAACTTGTTCCGTTCTGCAAGTATTCCGTTGTACCAAACCGTATTTATTCATGCTAAGAAAAACTGCTAAGTTTCACCTGTTCTGTAGATCAACTTTCGACGATGCTTGACCCCAGTGTCATATCAGATCTGTAATTTGAAGTGATCGCTGCCATTATGTAAAAATTCTTGGTATGACTGACGCATGTATACGAATAATGATACAGTAAAACGAGAAACTTCAATGTTCATTTGGCAACATTGCAGCCTCGCGATTATTTCACCTATAAATTCGAGCATTTCGAATTTAGAACTCATTGAGTAATAAGGTAGTTTTGTGGCAAATATCAGCTTAGATTTATGTGTCCGGCACGATACTCGTACCTGTCCGCGCTTTTTTAAGGCTATGCGTGTCATAAATATTAGAAAATTGTTTCACTTTCATTTTCATGTCGGTTAGACGTGTGCTGGAAAAGTATCATCTTGTAATCTTCTGACATTTCATAGCAAGAGGCCTCGCACGTGCGTGGCTGCTCAAACTAGGTCGGGAATTCTAGATTCCGCTCGTGATAAAATATTCTGACACCAATTCTTGTTAACTTAACCATTAAATAAGACTAGCGAATTGGGCGTCGCTATGATACAAAAATAACAAGACCTAACTGAACGCGCAAAGCAGGCATGTCGTAGAACTAGGTTATAAATCATAAACAGTGATCTATAATCGATGGTCATCGTATCGAACATTCTGTGAACAACCTCAATTCTCAAGTATTGCTTGAAGAACAACTTCTCAGGCCTTGAAATTCCTCTGTTTTTTTCATGTTAGCCTGAAAATTTGATCAGTTCGGGTTACTCGTTGCCTTCCAGTGAATTAAGTGAATGAACGATCGCGAGCAGTTACGTTATCTTGTGAAGCATCATTTGAAGACACTGACAATATTAGTAACTGAGTTACAGAGGTTACAAAATGAAAATTGTTTCGAGGTGTTTTATTATTGAAAATTTTAAGAGATGGGTTCTTTACACTATTTGAACAAATATTACCACACGCTTTGCATCACTAAAACTGCACACATGGAGATTTTAAGACCATTACAATTGGCAGCTTTAAGCATAGCTACTAGTCGGCCCTAATTAATTTAGCGGTTTCTAGGGCTTCGTATCGGAAACGCATTCTTGCACATACGTACCTAGGTATTACTGAAGACCGAACTATATTATTGGCTGGCTGTATACGCATGCAGAAAAGACCAGACCCCTGTAAATCCTAAATAAATATTTCATTTTTAAGCTAATAATTGAAACTGATATATAATTGGAAAGCGAAAATTTGGGATATTCTATAAGTTTTGATTGTTTTGAAAATAAAATTTAAAAATAATAAAAATAAAAAGCATTAAAATATTTCCCATCCTGCTCAATACGAATCACAGATACAGTCATACGTAAATAATCTCCCAAATTTTCTCTTTCCATCGGTATATAGTTTTTAATAATTGCTCTAAAAATCAAATATTTATTTAGGGTTTACTGGGGTCTGGTATTTTATGAACACACTGTATATAGCCAGTGTCACTTATCCTAAATGCACATAAATATGAAACATAGGGTGGCCCAGCAAAAGAATAAATAAGACATTTTCACATGAATGAAATTAATGAAAAAAAGAGAAATTAATGAGCAATTAGCAATTTAACTGTAATAATTTAATAAATACTCAATGAAAAATTATTGTGCGGCAACACATTTTTGCGACACTCAGTGTGAGGCGAACATAATTTGTCCGATTATTTTGACGTGTTTTTTATTTAGACGACGTCATCACTGACGCTCTACGAGTCCTTTGATCAAAAATTTTGTTATCTACCCGAAGGTCTCTTCAGGATCCAAGTCTAGAAACTGAAGAATTTACACGATTGTTCTTCGTGAAGTCGTGGCCTGAAGTACTTACGCCTCCACCGCTTCCAAGATATACAAAGATGGTTAATTTGCAGTCCCGTTGCTCATTCGTTTTCGATCTGATGTGTTGTTCATGCTTGCGCTCCGCTAATAATCAATCCTCCTTTCGTTATTGGCATGGAAAAGTTAGGCTTGTATTAAACGATATTTACTACGTATACTCATAAGGGAGAATGAGCAGAGAGTTCAAGGTTGTTTGCTTGAAACTGCAAGCAGTGGAGGATGCTCTTCATCAGCGCTTTCAAGCAGCCCTGGGGCCTCGCACTGAACAACAAAGTATGAGAGGGAGAGAGGGAATAGGGCTAGGTCAAATCAGAGGTTTACAGCGACAGCTCCTATGCTCTGAATTAAAAGATTATGAGGGTCTGTGGCCTAAGAGGGGCCAGCGATTGCACATAAACCAACTATCATTTTTCTTCGGCCACCTCCTTAGGATGGTTACACTGAGGGACGCTGGTTCCTGAGAAACAGGTTCTTATTCTGTTGGGTTAGCCATTTAAGAAGGGACCTAATGGTCAACATAACTAAGTTCGTATCATAAGCTCACAAAACTCAACGTTTCAAAACATCTTAAGGCAAATTTATTCTTGTTATTATTAGTATTAATGTCAATGTTCGTTATATGAGATCTAACACCGTAAAATATAGCTAACTCCCGCCTCCGTAGCCAATTCTCAGGCGGCTTGACGAGGCTTCACCGTAATTCTCTCGTGTATTGTTGACAAGTTGAGGATTTCGAGCGCCTTGTTGGCCCCGTTGTTCAAAGCAATTACGTGTTCTATCAGTTTTGAAGTTATTTTACTGCCTTCCGTGCAATTTCCCGATGAATTTTAATCCTGGATGCAATGGCTGAATTATTTTCTTGTATTATGTAGGGTTGTGGTCAGCGCTACACGTATACAGCGATCTGTTATTTTAATATTCACTCGTAATTTGATCTGAGATCATAATTAACATTGCAGCCTCGCGAGTATGTTTTTAATTATTATTTTTAAAAATCTGCGTTTAAACATATTTTTGATTCAATCATACGTGAAATGATTTCATGATAGTTAACATTGAGCTTGCGTTACAACATGGCGTACAATGTACTGCATACAATGTATTCTACGATTAATTGATACAATAATAAATTTAGATATGCGCTATGTACTCCGATTCGTTGAATTGATGATTATGACACATCGGTACTGGAAACATCCTCTCTGACATTTTTTCGATAGTATCTTTTGAAAATTAACACTTGCTCGCAGAATAAGCAATTTATTAGGAGTAATTATACGTTATTGCTTCGAATGACGGCCGTCGCCCTCGTTCCATCATTCTTCCATCGCAGTTTTCGTTGATTGTGTGTCAGGAGTGAATAAAACTTTCCAGCAGTCAAATTGCTTCGTGAATATTCGAAGGGGCTAACACATGTCGATAATCGGGATGAAAGAACCAGACGAAGCTCAACAATGATGATTATCAGTGCGGGGTACGTTTGAACTATTCAGGCAGCGTGTTCTCGGACTGCAAATTTGTTAGGTGATTATATATATCTGCTCTCGTTTGAAACTTGCGTTTCTCAATGTACCAATAATTACATCGCATACTTGGAACCAACGGCGATGAAATAAAATATATATCTTAAAACATCACTTTAATGACGTGACATATAAGCTATCTAAAGCCATATCTCGTCATATTAGAGATACTCAATGTTTGCGTCATGTAATGTCGTGACATATAAACTATCTAATGCCATATCTCGTCATGTTAGAGACACTCAATATTTGCATATTAGTAAAGTGAGCCACTAGTCAAAATTTTCAGACGCAAACTAAGCATTGACACTAGCTTTTGAAGATATCCACTGAGTGAAAACTAGTATCACAAGGTAACCTTACGTCAAGTTCAGGATTCAAAATTAAATTCTATACCTCGCTCAAAATATGGAAATTCGTCATCAAAAACTTCAGAATCTAAAAGTGAATTATTAAGAACAGCCTGGATTTTCAATCTTAGGATTAAATATCATTAGTCATATATTCAAGTCCTCTGATCGCAGCGAATTGGGAAAGTTGTTTTACTATACCGAGAATATTTCGTGCCTAGACTGACTAGTGCCTAGACTGACTAGTGCCTAGACTGACTAGTGTCTAGACTGAATAGTGTCTAGTCTAACTCACCATGCAACTCGTAAAAAATGAAAGTGTGGCTGAAATCAGCCCAATTAAAAGCGTCCTCGTTCGAATTCATGTTCTGCCATGGCGTGCAGAAGACACAATGAAATTCATAATGGATAGTCAATACTCTTCGTTTGATGGCAAGTGTAGGTTGGGGCCGTTGCTATTGGAGACGAACTTTGTGTACCTCACATAGTGAGAGAGAGTAAAAACACGCTGCGGGGAACTTTAGAGCTCAGAAGAAAGAAAGCACAGCGCCTCCTAGTGGCACGTACATCTATTTGAAGTTTGAAGGAATTGGTGTTTATGGATTGAAGTTATTAGTGCGACTTGGGATTATCAGTTTAATTCATTGGCAAGCGTCATTGAAAATTGATAAATTTTATTTTTATCATTCCTATTATCAAACATTGATATGACATACATAAATTTACATAGCTATGCTTTACCTAAGGATTGAATAGCGGAGAGCTTATAAAAAATAGATCATAAATGAAATTCGGTCAGTTCGATCAATGTAACGTACTCGGAAAGTAGTGGGTTCTTCACTTGGTGTCTAGACCTGGCAGAGGCAAAGTGGACCAGGACTTTTTACGAGAACGAGCTCATTCGAGCCCGCCTTCTCGAAGCGTGCAAATTGACCTTGACTCGTTTTAACGAGTCACTTTTGAAATGGAAGCTCTAATGGAATTCAAGACTGAATCCAAAGCGCAGAAGGGAGCTGGATGCCTTAGAGGAAAGTCTATTGAGGATCAGCTGCAGCAGAACAAATATATATTTGACAGTTTAAAAAGCGTCAACCGAGTTTTAAAATTGGAAATTTTAAATTATTTCTGTATAATGTAATGAAACGTTGCAATAATGAGTTCGAGTGCATGGAAAAAAATTTTCAGGTAAGATAATTATAATTGAAGTTATTAATTGACAAATTCACTTCAAATTTTTTCTTAAAGAATTAGGTGGGCAAAAATTTTTATTCGTTTTTTCCCTCGTTGCACTGTCCCTTTCTACGACTCATAAAATTCTGTAATTTTGCGAAAGATATGAATGCAAGGTACCCAAATTATTTCACCTGAAATACTTTGACATTTTTTACGAAATATAGTAGAAAATTGCGGAAAAAATAAATTCATAAAAGTATTAATACTAATTAGTATGAAAATATGGAGACTCGTTCTATTTTAAAATTTCTATTTTTATCCATCCTTTATGGCGGACATCTAGTTTATTTTGAAAATTAAATATGTTCGTAGAATCGACATCGGAGACAATGAGTCTATTCAATTTCACTTGTTAATTTAAACAAACACAAGTTAAACAAAAGCGTCGAATATTTATAAACATTTTAATTTTAGTCTGCATGAAAAACATTTGACTACAATTTCATGAAATTTCATGAAATTTTCAAATGAGGGGGTAAATAGAATTACGTGTCGATTTGTTCGAATATTAATTCAGGCGCCGACTATCAAACCATTCCCTTCCTCTCAAGTTTAAGGTGACTGCTTGGCATGCATGCAAAAATCATTGTTTAAAATGCGTTCACTAGTGAAATTGAAACATTTACAGCCAACAAGTATTGTAAAATTTAAGTAAAGTCATAATTTGTAATTTATTTTTTGTAGGAATTCAGGAACAAAGTAAGATAGGAAGCAATACAACAGTGCAATAAGAAAAAAATAATTTCGATGTATTG
Organism: Orchestia grillus; assembly: GCA_014899125.1. Classification (NCBI taxonomy): domain Eukaryota; kingdom Metazoa; phylum Arthropoda; class Malacostraca; order Amphipoda; family Talitridae; genus Orchestia; species Orchestia grillus. The sequence continues at coordinate 123,961 of VOMN01052683.1, read as the reverse complement.
TATGAATGGATGATTGATTATATTTATCAACTGAACTGGTTGAAGAGAGAAAATTTCTGTCCCGCCTAATTCTGGTCCGTTGGCAGTGTCTTGAAGCTGATCAAATGCCATGGATTTCCAAGTGTCAGTGACATAAGGTGCTAGTGTTCCTCAGCTCGTGTCATACTTTACACACGATTTGGTTGTTGCAAAAATTCAGAGTATGTACTCAAAATTATTTACTTTGGATTCCAATGAGTAAAAATTTTATACGCAAATTTAATCGTGTGGTAAAACAAGTACGACACAGGACGAGGAATACTGGCGTTATCGAGTACAACATGTAATATTATTTTTGTACCTGGAAAATGGTATTTCCCAACTCATTTTATCTCAGAACAATAGAAAATACCAATTATTGGTATGAAACTTAGCCTTTGTATTAAAGTAGCTTTTTAAAATATAAGGAACTGTAAGAACACCTGCACTTAAAAGTCTATTACTAAAAATTTAACGCATGGGTCATGGTAAAATGTTAATAATAAATTTACAAAATAAATGCGTATGTACTACACATGAAAATTCCATTTTTCCAGTAAGAGTTGTCAAATTTTGTGGAATGAAATTAAAAACCAAAATGAAATTTGCATTGGCTAAAAGGTATGGAACCGAATATAAATATTGATATTTAGTAGACATTAACATCAACTTTTTAATATTTGATGAAAAATACCTTCCCCTTTGTAGCAAATATAGTTAATTTACTTACAACTGATTAAGTGAAAAGAGTAGACGCTAGCAGACTCCAGTCTCGTGGACCCTGGAGCTGTGTGGAGAATGCGGGCTGGAGACGAGAGGAGAGCGCGCGAGTCCTCAGGCCGCGCAGGAAGTCGCTTCCTGGAGTGAGATAATTCTGGTCCAGAAATGTAACTCAGTCCACAGATTCGATTGTAATAAATTGTTGAAGCCTCGATTGTTATAGCTTGTTTTGTTGCAGGTATTGGGACCAGGGTGCTCGGCTAGGTCGTGTCTTATATATATGAACTTATAGATGCGTTAGGGCTTATGATATTAGTGGTGATTGACCGGGAAAATTTAAATTCGCACCTCTTGACTTTCTAAGTAAAAATTCTCGCTACTAAACGTTGTAAATTTTAGTTGTCACTATTCGGTTGCGCAAAACTGAGATTATGTATTTATATATTTTCTTGTTATTTAGTTGATGTCATTTCTTCAGATAAATCTTGTTGTTAATTCTAAAGAAAATCCTAATTAAATTAAGCAGTTTCTATCATCCTTGGCATGTAATTTATTAAATATTACTCGTCTTTCAATGAGATCACTGCTTCTTCGTCCTCATGATCTATCTAATTAGTTTCTTGCAAAACGTGCGAGATACCTCTTCCCGTTTTTCCTCAGTAAATCTCACAAGTGATCTTGATTTTACGGTTTTAGATTCTGTGGTCTCTCTCCAGTAATCTTCCTCCATTGGATCTAAATCAAGAGTTTGAGCTGACAAACTCACCAAAGTAATACCCGGTTGTTCAATAAAAAATTTCCATAGCTATACCTTGCAACAAAGCGCATTGTCCTGCTTCAAAACAAGTGGTCGAGCTAGAGCTAGTCGCACGTTGAAAATGGTACGTTGCTACTGGTTTTTATAAACCGTAGCATTGATTTTTCCATGTGAACTAACCTAACGATGAAGCCTATATCTGCTGTGAATATCATACTCCAAACCATGGCAATGCCCCCACCAAATTCGACTGTCTTTTAATTCATTGGGAGGTCAGTCTTTTCCTTTTTTTCGCTCCGCCCAAACGTTCAATCATCAGAACAGTACAAGTTAAGTTTTGATGCCTCCCTAAAGTGAATTTGATCCATACTGTTCATCTATCCAGATGATCTTGTGCAAAATCTATACGTTCCTTTTTGTTTTTGTTTTAAATCAGAGGTTTAAACATTTGATGGCCCAGATGGATGGTGCAAAGAAGAAGAAGAAAGAAGAAGGAAAAGATTGGGTAATGACCGCACAGAATCGTCATCGGCGTTTGAGATACCAACGAGGTGGTGGAGGCACAATGATCTGGGCTGGTATTATTGACGGCACATTAGTCGGCCTTTGGAGAGTACCAGAGGGCGTCAAAATGACTGCTGATGTTTATATAACGCTTGTGAAGGAGCATCTTTCACCGTAGTTAAAATGGGAAAGAGCTGCTGTTAGTAGGACCATTGTGTTTATTCAAGATAATGCTCTCTCACATGCTGCACATAAGACTACTGAGTATCTTCAATAATTAGGCTACAACGGACTTTGATAGATGAAATGGTCAGCAAATTCTCCGGATTTAAACTTGATTGAGAACCTGAGAAGTATCATGAAACAAAGACTTTACGCCGACAGACACCAATTCAAGAGCCAAGATGAGTTGTGGGAAGTGCATCTTGAAATATCTCGTGCTATCGCTGCAGCTGGCGTCCAAAAACTAACAAATTCAATAGATCGTCGACTCACCAGTCATTTCTAAACAGGGAAAGCATATTCCTTATTAATTCGTTTAAAACAGTACCTATGTTTTTATTTTTTATCATCGATTTGATGATCATATTAATCTTCTCCAGTGCACAAAAATTCATATGCGGCATTAATATACGCTTTGTTTGCCTAATTTTGTGAGTTTTGTTGAAGCTTTTAAATCATTTCGCACACTCGATTCACCATGAAAACTATAAAAATGGCCCCAGTTTGTTCCACCGTGCACATTAGTCCGAAAATTCCACTGTTTGCGTATGTTTTTCGTGCCGACATTGTGTGAAAATCTAGTTGAATTGAAGATACGGTTTTTAGTGTATTAAAAAACAGTAATAATTTAGCACACCGTGTAATTACAAATTGCTTTTTGTTAACTGTCCAAGTCAATACGAGTAAATTACGTACTGTTAAAGCGATAAGGCTGTGAAATGATTTTCAAATTGAGTGTTAAGCAGTACAATATTATCGATTAATATCTTGTACAGTCAATCACTGCAGACGCGCAGATACGAAGCACGTTGATTTGTTTGTAACTCATTTGCTGCTCCTCGTCAATTGCGCGCTGACTTAATAAGTGTAGCGAGTTATTCAGTGTAATCCAGCAAATTCTTCACGTCATTTGGAGTTTGGCCAAGATTTGAGGGTGGGAAGACGCGTCCTATGAAAAATCCAAGCAAGTCTAAATAAATCTGAGCTGAACACAACTCTTGATTTTCGTTGTGTGAAAATTGATTTATGCATGTAGCTGTGGGCAACCTATAAGCTCCTTGTTTGAAAACTGAGTTGAATTATTTCTTTTATTGAGCAACTGCTTAACAATGTATCATATTTTATCATGCTGTGTGGAAATTAGTTAAGAGCAGGAATTTATTGTAGAGGCAAACCTTATTTGCATTCGAACCCTTCAACTCAAATTGATTACTTTCACTTTTGCTCCACAAGCTCTGAGTTATGACCCACTCGTAATAGAATATGATGAGCAATTATGCAGCTCGCTGCTATTACTGGGAGTCTTGCAACTCTCAACTTATATGCGTTATTTTTCGCCCGTAGCTATTTTAATTGTATGATACAAGCAAGTAACGCCTGTGTTGCGTCGAAGTCAGGTCGACCTATAGAAATTTACTGTCACCTTTAAAAACTTTCATCTGTATATATTAAAAATGCTCTAAAAAACAATTAGAATGTTAGCGTTGCTTATCTCGAATTATTTACATCTTGAAAGACATAAATCGTTGATGAAGTGATGAGTTAAAATTTCATATAAATAAATATGAGATGCAGTGTGCGGACGACGCTCATTTATAAACTTGAACCTCTAATTTTAAGCATTGTCTGGCAGCCTTTGTTGAAATGGAAAGAATATTCTCTTTTAATTTATTTTTGGCCGAATAGATAGCTAGAAACAGTTTCGAACCTCAGGAGTTGTAGAAGTTCCATCAGAAGTCCTGTCCGGTTTCAGACTTTCTTACCTCTATCGAAAGGTTGGAGAGAAGGTGAAAATTAAACTAAATTCGATTTATTCAAGGAAACAAAGAAGAAACACCGTAGCCAACGATCTGAGAGGCTCAGGTCAAGGAGATTATCAACAAAAGACTTATAAGTGGATGCATGTCGCTTCAAAGGGAGATAGTATGGATGAAGACTTTGCGAGTCAAGGATCTATCAAGAAGCTGCAGGATTATGGCCTTAATGCGCTGCACTTTTCTGCATCTGCCAGATGACATTCTCTGAGCTACTGAGAACTTCCTTGACTGCCCTGCATCGAGCACAGGAGCAGTCAGCTAATCTGCCTGCGTACTCCTCGATTAATGCGAGTCAAGTGAATTTGAAAAAGACGGGCAGATCCATCGCATAAAGTGGATGCTGAGGGCAAGGATCGTGACGACCTTCAGAGGTCCAGACGGGACGTACGCAATGACGAAGGCTTGTGGCCAATTCTGGGGACGCCTAAAGGCTGTCATCGACGTTATCAAGTCCATCCAGGGATGGATATTACGTGTTCTTGTTATTCTCTAACGGAAGTGTTTGCTTCATGTTTTCCCATCATTGGTACCTTTCTAATCTATCTCATTGCCTAAAAGACATCAAGGAAGCCACTGCGAATGAAGTGAACAAGAAGCCTTGGAGTTTTTTCAGGAGAAAGTGAAAATATAATCATTCGCCCGTTACTGCAGCTCTTTCAGTCATTTTTAATGCGAAAACTTTCGAAAAATCAAACTTAAATGAACAAAACTGAGGAACATTGGTGCCTATGCTTTCGGTGAAAACAAGGTAGCGTATTCATGAATTGTTTCAGATTTTAATGAACAGTTCATATTGTTTTTTATTTTGTAGCGTCGCTGGACTGCTGTCGCTGGGCGTACGTCTGCAGGTCCACAGCCAGGCCCTGAACGGCGTGCCTGTCGTCACAGACGGGGAAATTGCGGTAAGAGGCCAACCCTAAACCTTTCCTGTGAAAGCCTCTGAAAATGAGTCCCAAATTCATTTGAGACTTAATGCACGACTTTTAGTTCTTTCAAATTTAAGCTCAGCTGCTCTATTGCTAATGGATTTTGGATGAAGATGAATTGTCTACCATAAACACACCCTTTTCTTGATAGAGGAACCTGTTTTACTGCCTGCCAACAAACTTGTGCCAACGACGAATGAAAATAAATGATCACCTTGCCTCCTAGTCTTCGGTCAATGCATTGGCTCTATAGTACCGCAAATAGCAATCGACAAAAATTTTGTCGTACACCATCGAAAATGGAAAAAGTAAAACTCAAAGTTAAGCGAAGTCATTAAACATTTTCTAAACTCTAGAGCGCCTGCGCAACATCTGCAACAGTGCCAAATGACTGCTGTATTGTAAAATGCCGTTCGTCTTTGAGACGGTAAATGCCGTCTTTGAGACGTTAAAAATACCGTCTTTGAGACGGTAAAATACCGTCTTTGAGACGGTTAAAATACGCACATTGCAATTTTGCTGGCGCAACGATTTTTGAACGAAAAGATTCTCTGATTATCATTGAAGAAGCTGAAATAAACCCGAAAGCTTATTCCTCTTTATTGAGTAACAAAGTTATTTCACGGAATATCTCTTAGATGAAATATTTAGTGCCTCTGTTAAACAAAATAAAGCTCCCCATATACCTAAAATGTGACGCCCTTGAGCAGCGCATGCAGCAATGCCTCGGTGCAGACGCGTTCGACCGCGTGCAGAGGTCGGTGGAGAGGTGGCAGCAGCCGTGCCTGGACGTGTGGCGCAGTCCAGTCTGGAACAGCAGGAGGCTCGAGCTGCAGGGCACGGGCAGGCAGTGGGAGGAGGTGCTATGGCAGCTCGTCTTCAGGGAGGACCTCACGGTAAATAATTAATTGCTATTTTTAATTGAAGCAGCCTGTCTTGCTTGAAACAGCTCGCCGCAGCGGAGTGAGTTGTGCCATTGTGATTTATTTTTATTCCGACTTCATGTCAAATTCCGAGTACGTCTTCCCTTCGCGAAGTAAAGGCCCCGGTGACTAATGATCATTTGACTTTTCGGTCTTTTGTTCAATGTCCAGAGACCACACAAGTGGCAGCTGGTTTGGCTTGGCGTAAACACCAGAATAAAATAAGAAAACTTCAAATGTGTGACAGAGTATCCCATTCCACCCTCCGCTATTCCCTGTGATTTAGCTGAAATTCCAGGATCAATTTCATTCAAAAAACTACTTATGTAAACAGGAGTATGGTAAATAAATAAACTGTGGCTTTAATTATTGCCATGACATATCTATGGCTTAAAGGACGAGTTGGGTATTCTAATTCATAACGTAAAGAAACAGCGACATTTCATCATGTGCACGCCGTATACACTAGATTTGGTGCAATCCCAATTGGCCATTCAGTCCATTTTTGTAAAAAACATGAAAATAAAAACGATTTTTTTCTGGTGAAATATCGCGAGCACGATTGGAACATTTGCGTTGACCTTAAAATGGTCCGTTTCCTTCAAGGTCAGCAAAGCAGATACCCCAAATATCCTTTTCCGACAGAGCTCTTGAGCAACATCTGCTGGAGTCGAATTGACATCCAAGTCGGATCTTATGTCTGTTGTTGAAACCGTTATTTCAGAACCACATGTTCTCCAAAAACAAAATATTCACTCCTGTACTCATGAAAGTTTACCCCGTAGAGTAATTTGCCACAGCTCTGCCAACTGAAGGGCCCAATTCAATTGGCTCATTTTCGCATTTCCTACCCTGTTCATTGGAGAGACATGCAAAGACCGGCATGTTTGATCGCTCGAAAATTAGGCAGCTACAAGGTGGCCCAAAATTAAGATACCCTCATTGATATCGGTAGCACTGATACGATAACAAATGTTTAAGGCACAATTTCATGAAAGGGTACCTCACTTTTGGGCCACCCTGTACTAAAAATTTCGACAAAGTCAGAACCCTAAAAGAGAGCATTACTGTTATTCCTAAAGCCTTGCCTAAACTTTATTGGGCACAGAATAACACCGAAATTCTTCGAAACCTGCGAGTGAGCTTCCAAATGCTTGATGGCAACGTGAGAACTAAAGGGCCCACCTACCATAGCGTTCTCGCTGGCTCCGAAGAATGCCTGGTGCACTCAATGGTGGCGAACAAAGCGAAGGATCATAGATTTGAAGGTCATAAAAGCGCGGTTTCAGAACAGGTACGGCGCACCCTAATACGTGGTGGCCAAATTTGGCTTGAGTATCAGGCAAAATTGTCAACAGATTGAAGTCCAGGAAATGCCTTAGACGTTTTTATTTCAATTTGTATTTTACAGAGACAGAACTTTACAACTTGTACACAGGTTGATAACGCTTAATTTGTATGGGCTTTGTATGAATGAAATAACACTATATAAACTGAATATTTTATGAGTTTCTTGTGAGTATTTTATATATATATATATATATATATATAAAATATATATATACTTATATAAATATAAGTATAATTTTTAGAGCAACGATAAGGTATTCTGTGGCTTCGAAAATTAATGTGGTAGAGAAAATTCGAAGGATATTTTATATCCAGTTACAAAAAACTATTGAAATACAAATGTCATGTACAACTCAATGAAAATTGAGAGTCAGTCATATTAATCTAAATTATTTTACATTGGATTCATCGATATAAATTTGTTTAACTAAAAATTGAGAGAGTTGAAATTTTGGTTAAGTTTTTGGCTCAAATATACTGCGAATATACTCAGGATTATGTTACAGGTTGGGCTAAGTAAAGAAAAAGTAAGGCTAAGGGGCTCTAATAGCAATGAAAGTTGAAAGAGTTCATAATTTGAAAAGTGAGAATTGTACACTTGAATAAAATTATCATATCGTTATCGATAATATTGTGATGTTATAGGTAATACTGTTATTGTTGTATTTACATCATTGCAATTGCCCTAAATATTACTGCCATTAATATGTAATCACAACAAAATAATGGAATTTTTTCCCATTTTAGATTAGTAGCATTTAGTCCTAAACTTCGAAACGATTTGATTTGAACTTCAAGGATCATATGTTTGACATCTGAAACATAAAATTTAAACCAATTTTTTTCCATTGAAGATAAAATTACTTCCTATAAAAAACTATACTTTGATTGCTGTAAGTTGAAATAATGAGGACTTTTGTGTCCTAAGTTTACGTTTATTAGAGATTTACGCTTCCTTGGAATATAATCTGAAACTAACAAAGGTTGTTCGCGGTTTACGGTAGAATAATTACTTTTTAGTTATTAATCATGAAAATACTTTTTCTTTAGGGAACCGTCTCTCCAGTTCCTTGTATTCCACTTGAAAACTCAACGACCTCAAACCCGGCAACGGTAAGTCCCTCGGCTGCGACTGCTGCTCCAACACCAAATCCTTCCTTAGGGCCACCAGTGCCGCCAGTGACGCCCTTTACCTTACCGGTGTCGACCGCTTCTCAGACCACAACCACAACTTCTTCGACTATCACACAATCGACCACAGTGCCGACTCCATCATCCACAACAGCTTCAACTTCGTCAACAGCTTCATCCACAACAGCTTCAACTTCTTCAACAGCTTCATCCACAACGGCTTCAACTTCCTCTACAACTACATCCACAACGGCTTCAACTTCTTCAACAGCTTCATCCACGACGGCTTCAACTTCTTCAACAACTACACCCACAACGGCTTCAACTTCTTCAACAGCTTCATCCACAACGCCTTCAACTTCTTCAACATCAACATCCACAACGGCTTCAACTTCTTCAACAACTACACCCACAACGGCTTCAACTTCTTCAGCGACTACATCCACAACGACTTCACCAGCAACACCTTTTACTCTGCCTACAACTTCTTCAACCACCGAACTGCCTGCAGTTAGTTCAACCGCAACTGCGTCAACTAGCACGACTACTCAAACTACGACCAGCACGACTACTTCCGCTCAAACAGTCAGCCCAATATCCCTGTTTACAATAATTTCTTCAGGAACAAGTGCTGCTCTTCCGCAATCGACATCTTCGATTTCAACTGAAACAACGTCTGTACCAAGTACATCTTCTACTGTTCTACCACTGACATCAACCACAGACCAGTCTACTATTACATCCATTACTTCTCAAAGCACGAGCTCTTTGCTGAGTACCACACCCAACCCAGCACAACTCAGCACAACTCGCCTGATACCGTCAACAACCCAGGAGCAGAGTTCGGTTCCTGGCAGTGGTTCTGGGACAGATGGTGGAGGAAATAGTGGAAATGGTACTGGAGGCGGAACTGGTGGATCTTACGGAGGGGTAAATCCACCATCAACGACAGGGACAACTTCTATAGACGGGACAATGACAGATCAAGATACAGTTATTACGACGGTCCCAAGCATGGACAGTTCGCAAACAACGAAATCTAGTAGCACCACAACGACGAATCAAGTTACAGTTATTACGACGGTCCCAAGCATTGGTAGCTCGCAAACAATGAAATCTAGTACCACCGTTTTTCCATCTGCTTCAACCCCCAGCATTAATCACAACGGCACAGGAGGTGGTACTGGCGGCAGTTACGGAGGGACACAACCCGAGGGGAATTTTCCAGGTTCCCAGAACCCATACGGCTGGTTCAACCGTTGGAACAGGCCATGGGTGTATGACAATAATCCAGGAAGATGGCCATGGAATTTCGGCCAAAACCCTGGGATTGGTAGGCCTGTAATAATTTTCTCGCGAAATCCAAGATATCCCTGGTTGAGACCTGGTCAGCAACGTCCTCCATTCCTAACACCAGCAAATGCCAATGGAAATGTCGCGGGGAGGTGGTTCTGGGTGAATGGGCACTTGTATTTTGAGCCTTCTTTCACGATTTACCCTGAATCAGAAGTGGGAGATCAGTCTCCCTTTTTCGTACCACCACCACCTCCCATTCCACCTCCATTCCCTTTGACTCCTCCTAATGTTCCGCCTTTCGGTATACCATGGGCTCTTCCACCACCGTCTCCCTTTGCAAATTTCCATCCAATGTATCCTCGAGTTACTCCCTTTTTCCAGCGCAGATTACCAACAGTGAGGAACAATTTCCCTTTTGCAGGCAATGAAACAGTTCCTCCTGCTCCAGATTATAATAGAAGTTCAACCATTCTTATCTGGTACAGGCATCCGCATTCCCACTCATCCAGAAATCCTTTTGCTCCTAAAATGTTTCACAACCACTATCACTGGCATGTTTACAAAGGACCTTGGAATCCTAAGAATGTCTCAGTAAGTTCAAATACATCACAGTCGTACGAGCAAATTGATAGAGCATATTCTTCAGAGGGTACGAGAGTTTCATTTACGAATTTTAAAGCTTCGGATGCTCACAATTCTACAGGTTATAACGAAGTAGAGATGACAGGTGACAAAATAACCGTTAACATTAATCCGAACGATACTCCTTTCGATTTTTCAATGCTTACGTACAATAGTTTTCGTAACGAACTAGAAATTCTTCCGAGAATAGGAGATGATAAAAGAATAGCAAAGCAATCACATTTTAATCCTCCCCCGTCGTCTTGCAATAACATTGGATGCACGAACATTCATCAGGCCATCGATTATGGCGTAGATGATGTCTTCCATTTTATTGAGTTCGCATCAGAATTGGTATTTTCCAATGAAGAAATAATTACTGAAGAAGAATTTTTCAACTGGATGGATTACCGAATATTCAAGTATATGCCTTTCTATGAAGAGTCGTGGACTGAAGACAGCGCTGCGGTTGCATCGGGCGATGATGACAGAGGTCGAAGTATATCCCACGGCAGTATGGAAAGCCTAATGGTTGGTATGTAATTATTTTCTTAAAACACGATAGTATAAAGAAATGAACTGATGTGAAACCATCTGGCTTTTACTCATGTATTTTTTCAAGAGCTGATATTTGTTGAAGAAGCTTGCTGAAAATTGTAGATATTGGCAAAAACGACCAGCTGAGCTTGACGGGTTACTGGCCTAGTCCTTAAATTTAGTTTGATCATCTTTGTTATTTCGATGCACGCGGCGCAAACTATTGATCCGAAGTTCAAATTCCTTTAACACGATTAATGATAATAATAGGACACTTTACGTCAAGAATGACGGATCTAGGTTAAGAATGCGATGCGATTAACTGAAAACCTTTCTTTTTACTGCTCAAAAATTTCCTTGATTGGGTGCACATCTTGGAAATCATTGACAATCTTAGCCTCATTTTAGACTGCGAACTTAGCATTTTCTTAGCAATAATTCTTGACTAAGCATTACATTCACAGAAGTTACTTGAGTTTTATGACTGTGGCTAGGTCTGTTAAGCCTCATTTGCCTCATGAAGCGCATGGCGTTGTGTGAAGGTGACGTGTTCGAGATGACGACGCGATGCGATTAACTGTTCAGGAATATATATATCAGGATATACAATGAAAATATTACTATTGAATCCGCATATTGTTCGAATAATTTACATGAGTATACTTTAAATATACTCATTTTAAGTGTGCATATAAGTGCAATGGAAATATATGTAATTCATTTTCATAGGACTCGGGGCTAAGAAAAGGAGTTGTTGAGTAACAAATCGCAACTGTTCAAATAATTACTGCTAGAGACTAATCCCACTGTGCGAGCCTCTGGAAAGTTGCGAAGAAATCGACATTTCTGATCGCTCTCATTTGCTTATAGTGCTTGAGAGGGACTATGGAAATCCCAGAAATGTAGTGTGAAGTTATGTGTAAATGTATTTAAGATTACGAAATATTTTAACTGATTGATTATATTATTCGAACACCTCACTGGCAGGTGCAGCCAATAAATTAACGGTTGGGTTTTCTTGGTTAGAAGCAAATGTTACGTTCTTATTTAAATGCCAAAGAACTCAAAATCCTGTAAGATCACGCGTGAGTTTGTCAATTCATGAGCGAGTGTTCACGCTGAATAGGAAAATGTGTCAGAGATGATGGCTAGGACAGCTGTCGCACCTGCTCAGTAACGAGTCTAACTCTTCCGACGCCCAGTTGATAATTATACGTCATCTACTATCCAGCGGCGATATACGTCATCAACTATCCAGCGGCAATATACGTCATCAACTATCCAGTGGCGATATACGTCATCTACTATCCAGCGGCGATATACGTCATCAACTATCCAGCGGCGATATACGTCATCAACTATCCAGCGGCGATATACGTCATCAACTATCCAGCGGCGATATACGTCATCTACTATCCAGCGGCAATATACGTTATCTACTATCCAGCGGCAATATACGTTATTAACTATCCAGCGGCAATATACGTTATTAACTATCCAGCGGCAATATACGTTATTAACTATCCAGCGGCAATATACGTTATCACTGTCCAGTGGCATACGTTATCAACTCTCCGGCGGCGAAATTTGAGTTTGGGCCTCAAAAATTATAGATAATTATAAATAATTTCAAACGCACAGACGAAACAGTTAGACTGTGAAGCTTAGTTATGCGGCTGCCAGCACATTTTGAGTTCGATGGAGAATGCATCTCAAAATTTCTTTGGCAGATTTCAGATCAATGACTTTCATCATTGGAACTTTCGTTCTCATACACTTATTTTGCAAAGAATTAAAACTTGCATAATTTTTTAGAGGGCTTAAACTATTTTAGCTTTGCCTAAAGTGTGCGATGTCCTGCAAGTTCTGTAACCCAATTTCTGCTGTTGCCAATTATGAAGCGCATTTCATGTTGCTCATAATTCATGAGTTGAAGGGATGTCGATTGAGCTGCTAACGCAACTAATGAGCGGTCCTAGTCGGGAGTTCATGAATTAGGTCTTTCATATATTTTTCAAGTATTTTCTGGGATTCCATTTTTGCAGGCGAATATATGTTCTAAAAATCATATAATTATGATCTTGAAGTCAAACGGCTGTTGAGCTTGTCCGTATCTATACTATATAATAATACGCTAAGTTTATATGCGTATATTTGTATTTGCAACCATTTACTTACTCAATTAAAAAATAAAGTGGATGAATACTCATTGGTTAGGTTCTCGGAAGCCTGAGCCTAATCAGCGAGATACGTCAGAGAATGCAGTCCGTGTCAGTGATGAAGATCACATAATATCACATGAGATTTCCTGTCATTTTGGACGGGGTGACAACGCTAGGCTCGATATCATTATGATCGGCTCTGTCTGTCATCACGACCGTTAAAAGCATGAAAACCAGGAAATAGGTTTATTTATTTACTATTGAAGTCCAAATACCATGAGCGCTCTACTGCAACCCCAAAAGTCGGATTTTAATTTCCAGTTAGACAAACTTCTAGGGAATGAAAAACTTAGGATATGTTTGCTTATTACAAACGATGCATGAATTGTAGAAATAGGATACTTCAACCGTAATTATCATAAAAATTCAGTAACACGCAGAATCTTCAAATTACTGTATGACCTAATGGGGCACACCTCTCCAGCTCCAGGACGGAATGCTGGCCCGCCAGAGCGTGGCAGTCCAGTCCACTCCAGAGGAGGTCTTCGTGTACGGCTGCAGTCTCAGGGGCGCCCGATTTGTGAGTAAATACAGGAGGCGTTGTGGCATACGCTGGATTTTGGTGCTGAAGTTTTGAATGCTAGCTAATGGACCCATTTTCTTAGCTCAAGGGGCCTCGGGTCCCCCAATTGACAGGTTGACAGGCACATGATTTCGCAATGTTCATCGTTCAACTTCCTTAAAGATGTTTCATTAGTTTCTGATGTAAATTCAGACTTTTGAACGCCTCTATCAGCAACCGAAAGGTCAAAGCTAGGCAACCTTACCGACGAGTAGTAAATTTACTGTAAAATTGATGACCATGTAGAATTGAATTATTTTCTATTGCATTTTACAGCTCACGGCGACTGATGAAATCGACATGACGACGCTGAATCAAACCCTGAACTCGTTCGACATCCCTGACGCCCTGAAGCAAACCCTCCTGCAGAACAGAAATACTTGTCTCGACTACTCTGCGTCCATCTCCGTGTCAGACCTCATCTTCCCCCTGCACAACGAGCTCGGGAGGCAAATGACGTTTTTTCAGTGCATCTTCCAGGAGGTGCTGTCGTCGTGCGACGCTTTCCAGGCCTTACAGGACGCATTAGGAGGTGGAGATCTGGGAGATCTACTCAATAATGGCACTATCGATGACATTCTCAACGGCATTTTGTCCGGTTAAAAGACAGTTATTTAATGCACCTCGCGATACTCACTTGTAATTTGTGTGCATCCAAGATATGTACGTATATATGTATATTTGATACATAATTGATATTCTAAGTAATTAATAGTATCAATCGCTGCTCTAGGTACGATTGTATACATCATATTAATGAGCTAATTTCTAATGTGTTGATTGTTCGGATGATCTTGCGTACTCTTCGAGAAGGTCAATGGCTGCAGATCGTATGAAATAACTTTGAACTTTTAAATTGGTGCCACTGATCTCTAGCAATTGAACCTTAGCTATTAACTACAACGCATTTGAAATGTGATGTAATCCTGGTAGGTGAAAGATTTCTCGGGAGACAATTCGTCAGCTGCGGCGGTAGACCAGAAGCAGCGAAGTCTGCCGCATCTCATAGAGTTGACCAAGGCTGCCCTTCTATTTTTCTTCAATTTCGATGTACATGAATTCAATTTCTTCAATTTCGATGTACATGAATTCAATTTCTTCAATCGCGGTGTACATGAATTCAATTTCTTCAATTTCTATGTACATGAATTAAATTTCTTCAATTTCGATGTACATGAACTCAATTTCTTCAATTTCGATATACATGATTCAATTTCGATGTACATGAATTCGAACGAGGAATCACATTATCACGCGGAGCTTAGTAAGGATACTAACAATAGCCATCGAGTGATGCAATGGAAAGTTTAGTGGATGTACGAGGACTGAAACCAAATCGAGGTCAAAGCACATGACTTGGGCTTGGGCTTCAATAGCAGGAAAACAATTCGACGATCGTGTCCAACTATGAAGGACAATCCCGAAGTACATAAATTATTTTCTCACTAATATATTAATAACTGCTTAAGTCTAGTCCCTCAACTCAGGCAAAACTTTATTTGTTTACCCCGCTATTTTTCATTCAGTCTCCTACTAAGTATGTCATTCGAATTTATTTTTTGTAGTGCCTTCTGTATGAAGTGAATGTACTTAATAATACAGTAATATGAAATTGAAAACAAGGTTAGATCACCTCATCCTTGAGTGTCACATACAATTAAGAACAAACCAAATCTACAAATAACTTAGTTTTCTTTTTTCTAGGTACCCAATGATTTCATTCTCGTGGAATGATAGTCAGCGGCGTCTGACTGTGATGAGAATCATTCAGAAGCACAATATGCATTGCGGAGGACGGTGTGCCTCTTTTATGACTTCAAGCGTCTGATGTAAGCCGTCAAAGATCAAGTTAGACTTTACGACGTTAATCTCATGCGAAGAAAGACGCCCACAGCAGCGCCGTTTCCACTGCCTCTGTTAAAAACAAAGCACATTAAATACTCAACAACTATGCACTACCTCACTTTGGGTTTTGGAGCACTACAGCAAGAATTAATTGGCTTAGCATTCATGATAATTAGAGAAGGCTTTTCTGTTATAAAACCTGACCTGTAAGTCTGGCAACAGAAATTCATGATTCCTTGGATATATTCAATAACCGCTCGAATTCAAAGTCAAATATGTTTGATTCTAATCAGTTTTTCGTTTTCACATTGCACTAGCGTTTATGAAAGTCCCCCACGTTGGTTTAGTAGCGAGCACCTTAATTAATTGATAGAATGCGATTTGTTTTGCATCCACTTACACTATTCGTAGTTGTTGATTGACACTGGCTTTTGTATCCATAGATGCATGTCAACGAGATGGGTTTTATGCCAAAGTATAATAAATTATCATTGAATTTAATTTTCCTCGTCAGCTGAAGTGTGGACATGAAAGCTTACTCCTGTTATTGAAGATACAATTTTGCCCCTCGAGTTGCATAGCGTATTCTGCGTAGGGTGGATTCTGTGCACTAAACGTATATGTGTCTATAGTACAATGGCTAACAACAAACACTTGAACTAACTTATCTTAGTGTTTGTTAAATTATATGTTTAATTTGAGTTTTTGCATACACAGGTATGTATATTGCATAAAACTTCCTCCCACTGCAGAAATAAAGATGCATATGACTTTTATTCAGTACAATGTTATAGTCTAGATAAGTCGATTCGTTAGAAATTTCAACGCGTAAAGTGCAAAAAATTACGAACGAAAAAGAGTATATTTTTAATAGCATACAAACGTTTCGGATAATCAACATTTTAGCTTCTCTCCTTAAATGCAACAAAAGTTAAATTAAAAAAATGCTTACGTCAAAACAAACCATGTAACAAAAATTTGTCTCTACAATTAAAGAGTAAATTTCCTTACATTCGAAACTAAATTCTGACGCAAGAGGAACACGAGCGTGGAAACAAATACTCGTACGCGATCACGCGCAAAATTATACTAGCAGATGGGAGCAATGCACAATGTTTAAATTAATAGTACCGTGGTCTTCATTTTGTAAAGTCAGGTTCATTTAGAAAACTGAATAGAGACTTTAAAATTCGAAGGTCTTGTTCATAATTTTTTTACAGAGAGTTGAAAACAATACCATTTCCACGAAGATTTGCCACGAACTGATTTGCCACGAAATGATATCTGATTTGTCACAAACGAAGTCTGATTTGGCGCAATCAAAATCTGATTTGTCATGGAATCAGATTTCGTTTGTAATAAATTTGAATGGACTTTGAATGTTCATGAAAGATATTTGATTTGTCATAGAACAGTATAATATTTCTTGTATTTTCGTAAACACATCCAATTTCAGTATAACTTGACGAAACAAACACATCGGAAACTAACACATAAGATATATTTCACGCACTTTATATTTAATTATATGAAATATAAGTGCAGGAAAAATTAAATGGATTATATTATTAGCATCAAAACATTTTAACAATATTCCTATCCGTCGAAATGGAGTATTGTAGAATCTCAAATGACAGCAGTAGAAGAATATTTCGAGGATATGAAAATCTCAAGGAATATTGTTCATTTCTCGTATGAAATTCTCCAGTGCCCGTTCTTTTTATATGAAATTCCTTTCTTTTATTGCATGTTCACAACACAAATCTCGACGTGTGTCCTTCAAAGTAGCAACTTATTTGGTGCGGTCAAATTGGCCATTCCGTGTGTTTTGGAGAAGAATATGGAAACATAAAAAGTCGTTGAGGATTACGATGTGACAAATACAATTAGATTGTCTGGATGGACTTTGAAAGGGAATGTTTCCATCTTCGTCAGCTGCGCGGGTACACAAAGCATCCCTGCATTTTGTGCACGTAGGACTGCAGATCTCATGAGAAGAATTAAGTTGAGAGGATTTAGTCCCGAGATCTGACCTCAATTGTGCTGGGAGACCCCAACATTCTGCATGACTCCCTCGTTGTCGGCAAGAAAATCATGTTCTCATTTCTGCCTGGTGAACCGAGTCAAATGAAACACTTGTAAATTCATTACCAACTCACGCCAACTGTTTCAATTACATCAACTGTTCATTTCCTGGACTGTCAATTGAAAAAATAAGTGGTGCAAGGATTCAGGAGCTTGTATAATAAAAACAATTTCAACGAGATAATGTAGGAATTTGAAATGCATTCATGAACTCCGTCAAGAATTTTTTTAGAAGTACGCGAGCTAAGATTTAAGCTGAAATTGTCATGAACTCTCACGGAAACTACGATGTCCTTGATCGTAACATGATCATCAACACATGGGAGCTACGATGTCCTTGATCGTAACATGATCACCAACCTACGTTTTTTACGTTGCCCTCTCACCAGCTCTCCGGAAACTTTTGACTGCCGCAACGACGAGCAAAGGGGAATATTTCAACGAGGTTTGAAGGTTATAAAAGATCAATACCAGGGTAGGTGGGATGTAAATACAAATGATGATTGACTACAGTTCGAGCATCAAGCGAGATTTACACAGGTTCAACACTACAGAAAAACTTCAAGTTTAATTTTAATTTTTCTCTCTAACATCGAACAATTTTACTTACAGTAGCCATGTCCTTCATAAAAACAGAGGGACTTTAAGCACACTTAGTCATGCAGTTTTCGTTCAGATTTCATTATAATGGTAAGGTTTTAAAAGACCCTAGAAAATTAGCACAAATATGCTAAAAAATGCTGCAAGCATTTGGTGTATAAACAAAGTGAAGATCCTGTGGCTCAAAATGTAGGCGGGATAAAGAAAACTTGAGATTAATTTTCGATTTAGCACCCAAAAATTATTTAAAATATTTCTCAGACATAACTCAGCAGAAATTATATTAACAACAGCGCAATGAATACCAACAGGTAACTTATACTACACGGCATTGCTGTGAAGGGAAGAGTCCCTCTTTATACAGTCTTCTACGTCGAAAAAAAACTGATAACAGAATCATTAAACATGATTCACTATGATTACTTGAAACGTAAGACATGAATTTTTATTTTAATCTTGCACATCAATATTCACATCAAAAATTAACTGTTTGTCCGATTAAATATTTGAAGTGGCCAAGCTTAGTTTGCCTCAAGTTGACAGCAACTTCGCGCCCGCTCGTGGGGATTGAAGCCAAAGATTTCCGTCATTGGGCATCTCTGGGGCGCCGCCCTGGCGGAGTCGCCTCTCTATCACCAGCTGGCGTATTATTCTCAAGATAATTTCAAATTCTGCAGCTATACTTCTTTCAAGTAAGCGTCCACTGGCCCGAAATACTTGAAGGATTTTAGTTTTAGCTAACGAGCCAAAAAGCTTTCGCGTAGTAGCGAGCAGTTTTAATATCGCCAGTCATACCTTCTAATGAGAATGCAGTAAAAAAATGAGAAAAAGGTAGGATTATAAGCTTAAGATCTTCTTATGATCTAAATTAAATCTAAAACTGACATCCCAAACTGGCATTGCTTACTGAATGCGTTCTTTCGAAAATTGACGCACTACACCAAGATGAACTGCAAATTCGAAAAGTCTGCTTAATGTAAGACACATTACAGCTCAGGTCTCTTGCAAAACAAATTATCACTACATGCCTATTTTAGCAAAATACTCAAACAATTGTGGTCATTTACTCAATTAAGGTAGGAAATCGTGGAGCATGGGAAAGCTAACATGATTTTAAATAGTAATGCACTTTACATCAATCCAGAAGGGATGAATCACAAAAAAATATATCAAATTTATTATTTTCACCTAAAAATGTCATACCAGGGATATTGAAAACGTCTCACACGAAAATGATAACCCTTTGAAAAGCCTCCTAGTTTGAGGCTATTCCAGCGTCATTCAGGTATGAGGCTGGCCCTACGAAATGAGAGACTCAAAAATGCGTGAGTGGCATTTCATGTGAGTTGATGCAATGTAAGTATGGAGACTTGAGTGTCGAGTAAGGAGAGTGTACGGAGACAATATGGCAGCTGTGTCTGCGTTCATCTCGTGCATTGAGCATGAAAGTCCCGTGCAACAACTTCTGGATTCTCAGCATTCGATATTTCAGAATCGTAGAGGCAGATGATAGTAGAATCGATACCTGCAGTTTCTCACAGTGTACAACAGCGCCTACGCACCTAAAAGTTCAGCTAACGGTGTAAATGCGTAAATGGAGTTCAAAAATGACCTTACATACTGGACATTTGACTGGAAATGAGACATAACTAAATTTTCGAAAGCTACAAAATACTTATTTCATGAAGTAACTTAGAAATATCAATTCATTTTCAGCTCAGGTATGGCTCTGCCCAAACCATCTGTCAAATTCTGCATCGTGGTTCCTTCAGACAGAACGCAGGCTCAAGTTTTGTGGAAACAATTTTCCTCCGCTGTAGACTTGTGTCAGTAAGCTTGCATTCATTCGTAATAATTTTTTCGTATGCTTCGTGCATTGGTATAAGTTACTTAGTATGCCCGACCTAACTGGTTTGAAAATTGATTTGTTAAACGAGTTGTCTTTGTATGAGAGCATTTCACGGAAAAATTAAACTTTCGAGCACTACCTTCTATAATAGCATTTTCTCAAAAAGGGTAAATTGCCCTGCCATACATTTAACGTAGGAAAATAACACTGCAGCTGACATTTAAAACAGTTGCTACAGTTCTATGAAAGCCTCCGGCCGCCGTCTCGATTTCTTATGCGTGTGTGCACAGAGGTTACTGCATTCTGCATGGGGCCATAATGGTCGCTGCATTACCGGTGTGTGAACATGACGAACTGCTGATCGTTATGAATAAGAACTAATAATACTGGTAAGAATAAAAACACTGATTAGTAATATAAATGGTATCTAGTCCCAGGATGAAAACGAATATCCATTGCCGAATTTCTTGGTGTTATAGTTTTAAAACCAATTATTACTGGTACTTGCTTATTATCAGCGACCTTTGCTTCCTAACAATGTGGTTTTTGAAATTAGTGCATAGTGCTCATAAATTATAGATTTTTCTGTGCCCCCTCAAAAAAGAATGGCTTCGGTCGTCGTGAGAATTCTAGAAGTTTTTAATTACTGCCTGTTTGAGTGCAGTGGGACAGTTAGGGAGGCCCTATAGTACTCATATATATCACAAACAGCATCCAATGGCCGACGTGCTCACTCCCCCACACTGTCCACTGACCCGAATAAACCTGTTTTTTTATGCATGACCCTGCCACTTATGCATAATGTACTTTCTAATTTTTAATCGAATAATTTAATGAAGGTAAACTTACCCGGTGAAAATAGCTAAAAATAACTTGAACGCTGAATCGACGAGAGACTTGCATGACCTTTTCTCCAGCAGATGTCGGATTATTCTGAAGAATTTTTAGCTCTGCGAGTCAGTAGCTCATTCATGACACTGCTCAGGTGTTCGGGTTAGCAACAATTTGATCAAAAATTACTGCTGCATTATATATCAACGGAAAGTATCCAATAGAGCGCTTACATTCTAGAGAATAAAAAAATTGCAGTACCAAAGTTAAAGTTCTTCGGCAATTATTCCTTTTAAGAACATGTAGGTTGTGTTTGCAGAACGTGTTGTAGAATTTCACGTCAGGATTCGTAAACTTCGGGAGTGATTCTTCACAATTTTTTCTTCCAAACGTCGGCGATTCATCTTTACGTGCGTGAAGCTGCTAGCTTTTGTGTTGCCATCCTAACTTCTCAAACTAGAAGCGCGTTTTAATTAAGCCTCTAAATAACATTGAGATGAAAAAAACGATAGCACAGTTATGCAATACGATACTTGAAAGTGCAAAGTCAGTAATATGGGGATCTATATGCGTTTTTTAAATTTTCTCGCTTAGTTCATCTGTGATGTAGAATTTTCACCATCATGTTCGAAATGTTCTAATGGGCAGAATAATGACATCTCTATATTTGCTTGTTCCTTATCCCTACGTAGAAGCTGATTGCGAACGAATAAAAAGCCATTGGTTGAAAAAAACTGGGTTCAAAATATAAGAACCTGGGGTTTGTTATTTCATGGGGGGATGAGAAATTTCAATGATTTATATTCATATTGAGTCAAGGTATTTACCAAGTACTGTGTCCTTCAAACAAGCAATCTGCACAATCGGCACGGGTAGAGCTACACCTTTTCGCAGATTCTGTTACACTCTTCAATGTAATAATTGAGTAAAACATAAACAACCTAAATACACTCTTGAAAAAACTACAATCCGTAAAAAATGTGTTCAGGAATAAATATCTTGCTTCGTCTGTGTGCAGTCGCCAACGCCTGCATTAGAGTTCTTACATTATTTTCTTTCGTTTCAGCCCATGAAGAACTCCTGACTGACCAGGTACCCTGTGTTACCTGAGGTTCATGAGACCTTACCCTGCCGCAATGACCGAGAGCTTCACTTTCACTTTCCTGTAGAGCTTCTCGCCACTCCGCCGTCAGAGTCGCTCTGCAACTTTCAGCGCAGCGCACCAGGCGTGTCGGGAACGTCACGCTTCTTTCAACACACACAAATCTCGTGCGAATTTATTCATTCGTGTATGACATAGCAGAAGTTGTATTTCAAATATTTTGTTATGTTTAAACTTCAAGGGAATTCTATTTAAATACTGTTAGAGAAAAATGTACAGCTCATCAAACTTTTTGACTTGTGAATAATGTCAAATAATTATGAATGCGAATAAATCTCGCTTCATAAGTATTACGTGGCAAATCTGTACTGAAAATGGTCTCGGTTGCCGATATGTGTGAAGTGGATGAGAGAGTAACTGAGGCACATTTCTATGTTTATAACTATAACTAGAAATGTTCGAAGGTGAGAGTAAATACTTCTTCAGATTAAAAATGACAAATTCCCTAAACTTGTTTTTTGAATGAGCTTCGCTTTAAATCGAGTTGAGTAATTCAAATTCTTCTCGTTGGTTATAATTTCATAATTTATAAGATTCCTTTACGTGAATAAGTTTGTAATATTTGGTTTATGTAATAGATAATCCCTCATGATCTGAAATTTCATCACTAATTCTGAGTTTTTTGTTGTTGTTTGAGAGCTCGAACTCGATGAACTCTACGAAGAGGGTCGAGGTCAATCCTCTTTGGTTATTTAGAGAGAAGAAAGTTCAAAACCAGTTTTTATCGAATCAATATTTGACATCAAATTTATATTTTGTTACTTTCGGCTGTGTACTTGTAAACCAGAATGTTAATCGCAGCAAGAAATGTTAATATTCATCAGACAAGAATTATGATAATATAACGTTGGAGCTCAGAGACAGTCTTGCCAAACTAAGGAGAGTTAATGGAAGCACACAATGCCACATCTTTTTACTTGTTTCATGGCGTGAGTGTAAAGAACAGTTGTATGAGCTACGCTGGCAACTTTTAGACCCATACAGTGAAGGAGCGATGTCCAGTGAATACCAAACATTTTAAAAACTCATCAGATGTTATACTACCTATCTAATGTACTCAACTCTTCAGAAGTTATATTATCTATCCAACATACCCACTGGCCTGCAAGCCCAGTGCCCAGCATACCAAGTGTTCAGCATGCCCATTCCTTCAAATCCCACAGCCCAAGGTTCCTATTGTATATAAGGGCCCTTGCCTACCTTCCCTGATGTTCAGCATTTGACCCGCACAGCACCCGCGCTGCACAGCATTCCCATCACTCGGAATTCTCACTTCCACATTCGTCGTCTTCCTAATGCACTCAAGATCCAGGACAACCTTTTCCCAGTTGTCGTCTTCCTAGTTAGCCCACGCGGTAGCAGGACATCTTCCCTGTTAGTCCACTTCCTTGTAAGCCCACGGCCTAGGATAATTTTTTTTTCAGTTTGTCCACTACTGATCGTCTTCCATTTTCATTATTAAAGATGAACGTAAGCGAGGACGCCCCCGACCTCTACCCGTTAAACAAGTTCATTGTAAACTAAGCCTAGTTTATGCATCACAAATTATACCTACTGCCCAATGTGCTCATCATCCCACACGGCTCATTGACCCATGTAAACCCATTTCTTACTATTTCCACTATCATTTGAGCGTATTAAACTGATCAACGAACCGTCGAATAATTTTTTTAAATCATAATTTGACTGAGAAAATAACTAGAAATGTTCGCAGGATTCTAGTCTGATGTTGAATCTAAAAATTGGTTTTTATTTTTCTAGTAAATATCGAGTTATTAAGCATCTTTTGCATCACTGCCAGTCAATCACCGGTGAGCAGCAAATCGTTGCAAAGAGCAGGTGGACGCTTTCAAGAGAACATGTAAATTCATAAAATGTAGATCAAAATTATGTGTGCATAACGTGACTGGAATTGCAATAAAAAATTTATTTTGAGCCACTAAGTCGGTCAGTTGTACGCATTAAATAATCACGGTGAGGGGATAGCAATGCGCGAAAAAACTGCATTTGGGCTGTAGATGAACTTTTGGCGTGCGCTTCGCAATACCTCAGGCGTCGACAACCTTGTATTTCATGCGATCTATGCTGAGCTGATCTACTCCTCTGAACTCATCGAGTACCAACGTAATTTTGAAAACAATCTTTTAGCACGGACGTCCGAAGAGTTTTAATTTGGTTGGTGTTCAGTAAGGATAAGATTCTGTTCGTGGAGAACACGGAACGCACTGCGTTTGTATGTTCGTAAGTTAGGAGGAACAGATTTACATACTCTGTAACAAATTAAGCATCTACATTCCTGTGAATATCATAGAAAATTACCACTAATCTTCTCGACCCGACCGCAATGGAAGCTTCCAGCGCAAAAGCCGGGATAGCTGCAGTCTGCTGCAGGTAGCCAGGTACGACTTGCGGGTGTCAACCCTCTCAGTTGGGGCAATGCACGGCGGAAGAATAGACGTGCTTGCTTTGCACGCTCCAATGACTACTGCCCTTGACTAGATGAGAGGTGTTCTTCAACTTTAAACCATGGAATTCATGACCAGTGTCACGCGTTACAGTCATGCTCACTGTGTGTGAGTGTGATGGCAGGTTCTACCGCCAGCTCCAGCACGAAGGAACATTTTTATTGTTGTCAGCATGATTGACATTAAAAGAGTGATTCCGGGCATCTCGCTTTGGTCATTCTGGAAACGCGAGTACTCGCTCCTAAAGCAAATGCCCTCGTAAGTGGACCAAGTGCACGACCTCTTTGCTAGCGATACCACGTTTGGTAGTTCATTTCGAGGAAGGCGAAGAAAAGCATTCGCGAAATATGACTGCTGAGCAGATATAAAATTCTTTGAAGTTTCTGTTGCTCATTGTGTTACTTCTATTTACGGTGACATTAAATATAAATGTATGTACGGAAAAACTGTGAATGTTAATAAGTTACATGATATTTAAATGGATGCAAACTCCAAAGACGGTTTTCTAAGACGATGTTGAAACCACAGGTAAATCAAACGGAAGTGCAACACTGCGTTGTGAACGCTTAGGCTGATGCCAGCTAAAGTTGGCACTTGGAAGATGATAAATATTTATTTTAATTCGATTGCATGTGTAACTAAGCTTATGAACATTCTAGCCCTCTTCCAAGTGTGATACCAGGCCAAATGAGTCGCCTAAGTAACATCAGTTCTTAATATTTTATCTTCCTCGTAAATGAATTTTTACGTAAGTGCATTACAATCTCGGAGCACAGAGGCGGAGACCCAGAATAGGAAATATTAACTCAGATTACGCAACATTAACTGTAAATTCAAGAAAATCGGTCGATTTAGTTGTGCGTAGTTTCGGCACCGTTCATTTTATTATACTCGACGCTTCTAAACGTATGAAAACTGACACAAAAACCTTTGAGGTACTCAAAACATGTTATTAGTTTTGTTCTGTGTTATACGGGCATTTTCCGTCGTGTTTGACTAACACGAATAACTTTTTCTCTCAAGTGTTATTTTCATGACACGCCTGCTACTCTGTGACCTTGGATTACAGTGTGTGTACTGGGTATTTGGTTGTAATTCTCACAGGAGGCAGCAAAGCCCAACAACCGAGAATGGACGCACAACTGTGTATGTTACACTCAGTGAGATCAGTCGTCAGCGCGATGACTAAACAAAGCATGTGGTGGAGCCAAGCTTTACCTAAAATGCCTAAGCATTTCAGGCATTGGGTGATTTGACTAGTTCACTCAGTCGTAGGTGGGGTTAGGCTAAGTAACTAGTGTAATATGTAAGATCAGTCATTGCATAAAGTGATCGAAATTTCAGTCATATTCTGTAACGCCTGAAATTGTTAGTCCTAACGCCTACCGACTGAGGCCACTCTTCGACTATAACTTATATATTGTTCGTAACGGGTAGACAATATGCACTGATGTCAGAATTTGAACAGGTGGGAATTTATTAAACAACAGTAAAAATCAATGCCATGAAATCGATTGCGAACATTTGGAGCCGCAGTTTCTAAAGTGAAATCTGTTGTTTATCTGAAATGACCAGACGAATATTGATGAATCTTGTCTCTAATTACAGGAATGTATATTTATCCGACATAAGATATTTTTCAGACAGAGCTAAGATTTGGAAGAACCAGTTCAGCTGCCAAACGTCAGGGTTGTGCACTTGCAATTGTAGGCTTATTACTTCAGATATATAATCATTTGAATGAAATTCTAATAATATTTCGTTGAATAAATGCAAGAATATTTATGTACAGTCTCTCATGCATGCGTACATGTTGACACGAAGCACTGTATTTCAATAATATAAGCAAGGTTATTTGGCAAAAAGTTACTAGCCCAATTGTTACAGCTATCCTCACACCCCGTCGCTCGATGTAGCATGTAACCCAATGGGGTTGCCATCGTTTTTGCGTAATTTCCGATCACAAGGTGGAGTTCTGACCCAAACGGGCCAAGGTTACTGGTGGCGCGGCTTTAGTGTTACGGGAATTTGTGCATGCCTCAAATCGCCTCAGATTTCCTTGAACATATGGAAAATACTGTGAACGTTATTTGTACTACATAACGGATAATATAACAGGGCCAGGGTTTTCGGGTGTTGATTCTACAATTATGCTTGGAGTTAGGCACCGAAAATATGATTAATTATTACGTTTTATGCATTGAGAAAAAATATTAAGAGCGAGTGAAGATGGCGGCTTTAATTGTGCTACGGTTGAGCTGATGACAGGTATGAAATTTTATTTTCTATGCACATGAAAATTATTGAGCGATGCGCATCAGACGGTTATACGTAAAAATAAACTCAGAAATACTGGCTTCATAGGGGAAAGTATTGCATTAATGTTCAGCAATAACGACTTTTGGTAAATTTCCAATATTTTGTTATGTACCATATATAAGCTCAAAATTGTACTACTTAAGCTGACGCATAGCATTCACTTTGCGACTTGAATCAATCTTTTTAAAAACTTGTTCAGACCCTATCTAATTAATTCTAAATTCCCCTTCCACTTTCATGTCCTGTATAAGATCCTTCATTCCTGCCAAGATGATGATCTGTGAGAGTGATCAAGTGTGATGCACGAGCGTCATGGGAGGTGAAATGGACCTTTCTAATCACCCGAAAGTGGCCCTCATCGACCGAACAAGTGCGCCCCACCAGGCAACGTGGGCGGAATGCCAAAAAGCCATTTTGAGGCTCCAAAGAGAATGTGATATCTTGTGTGCATACTATTTATTTTTCAGTGTATTTTGAAGATTTTTGTTCGAAAAATAAAAAGTACGCTCCTAATAAACTTTTCGATACTTGTTATCGAAAAGTACTCTGAACTATTTTAAATTCTTAGAAGGAAGGGATAGGAGGTGGAAATGTGCAGCATAAAGTTTTACTTAAAATCTAACCTACCTTATATGGAGCCAACTTCTAGAGCCGCCTGAGAATAACATGAATAATTTCGCAAGGCCCTACGCGGCCGCTTGTAAAGCTTCCAAATCTTCAACAAAATAATCGATTTATAAAAAATTGACATTTAATTTCCATTTTGCATGGATCATATGCAAAAATCGTCTAGAAAGATGTCAACATGCGAGAATATAAAATATATTTCAAAATTGAAAGCTACTGTGTACCAATACTCTGATTATTATTTAACACTCTAGTCTGGATTGCTCAGCGAGATGAAATGCTTAGCAAACATAATTGATGCTGAAGTGGTTTTTTGTTGGAAGTGTTTTTATTCACCATTTATTTACTATGGGAAATTCACAGGGCACAACATTTGTTCCTCCAGCACTCGACAAATACGAGTACACCTAGCACTTTCACAGTCGAAAATAATTTAATATTCCCTTTTTTTGTTGCGAATAATGAATTTAGAGTTTGTCATGTTGAAGAATTTACTTCTTTTTAGTTAATTGACAAAATAATCCAACGTTCAAAGAGCTTTTATCTACACAAAATTCAGTGAGTGATTCTTTCACGGCTTTTCTGCAGGCACGGCCGTCATGACAACGTCTTTGCTGCAAAATAAAATAGAATTGTAACGGTCGTCCTGTAAAATAGGATAGAATTATGACGGTCGTGCTGCAAAATAGAATAGAATTGTGACGGTCGTGCTGCAAAATCGAATAGAATTGTAACGGTCGTCCTGCAAAATAGGATAGAATAGTGACGGTCGTGCTGCAAAATAGAATAGAATTTTGACGGTCGTTTTACAAAATAGAATAGAATTGTGACGGTCGAGCTGCAAAATAGAATAGAATTGTGACGTCGTGTAGCAAAATAAAATAGAATTGTGACGGTCATGTTGCAAAATAGAATTGAAATGTGAAGTGACGAGAGAAAAGTTATCATGTTTCAAGAATATATGGACCTTTGCGGGCAATTATTTTATGCTGTGCATTATTCCCTTAACTATACTGATTAAATTCCCTTCTGAGACTTCGCTAGGGGAGGAGACGCTGTTCTTATGTTCTCATCAGAACAGTGACGCATTTGACTGACACGCATTGCTAGGGCCTGCAGCTCTTGGCCGCATTTCCTGAACTGAATTCTTAACCTTCAAAAATCGTCTTCTTGATTGTATGTAAGTTGAAATACGCTACACCCACTTACTTTATAAAAAAATGTATGAATTTCATTAAGATTACTTCTAGAATATTGATTGCACTAACTTACAAATTGAGCATATGATCGTAACGAATATTCACAGGAACCGCCCAAGCAGACCTACCTATATTACGAAATTAACAGTTAGCATAGAATTTTCGAAAAAAAATCCATTTTTCCCACTTAACAGCGGAAAAATCTATTTCGTGTTCCATAATCGCTAAATAAAGCCTCTTCTTAAAAGGAACCTATAACTCGCGTCCTTTAAGTTACAACGTGGGTTTTCTTCCAAGGGTTTCACCTAAAGCGATCACACTGACTTAATACTTTCATTGAAAATCAAAGTCAACACCCTGACGAAGACATGTAATTTTACTTTTTAGAGCAAGTATCGAACAGCAGAATGTGTACAATATCGAATTACTTCACATTGATTCGTAGGTTTGTATGACGCGTAGTCGCTTGTCCCCACCACACCTCACACTTTTGCACACGTGCGTGACTCTCAGTTCAGTCGCACAGATGAACATTCTGTCTCACAGGAATGGTGAAGAAAGTCGCGCACCTTCCTCCTTCGCTTTCACTTTCTCGCACGTCCCATTGTTGTGGATTGCCTGAAGCTCGGAAGCGAGCCGGTGTTGCACGTTGCTTAAGTTTTCGAAGTGTTGCTTTCCAAGACCCTCTGTAATTACGATGCCGGTTTTGGCTCCCCGTGTTGCTGTCTGGGTTCTCAGGTCTGCACATCCTGCTGGGTTGAGCGGAAAGCAGCCAGCATATGCACGTCTGTTGAGCTGAATTGGTTTACTCAGAGTAACGAGCTTTCTGAAATAAGTGAACTCACCGAGAGGAAGCAATTAACTGCGCTGGTAGCACTTGACTTGTGAATGCACTCTGAACATGCGTTGAGTCTCTCATAGTCTTTGGATGCAATATTTTAGCTTTTGAGTCTGTCAAAAAAGTATAGTTAGAACAAAAATTAACGGTTTTTCTCTTTTTTATCAAAAACAACTCCGGTTCAGGTAGTTGACTGATAAAATATTTTTACAAAGAAATAACCACCGGGGATGAGTAAAGCAGCCTCCTTTGCTCTGTGACTCGCCTTGTGCCTGTGGGTGGTTGCATACCATACGACAATATTCTCGAAAATAGGATAATTTGATCATTCTTATCTCGCTTTTACTCTACACCAGTGTCTTTAGCTCATTTAGCTGTATAATGACATAATGTCATGAACATGACGTATGACATGTATCTATATGTGACTCAGAGCTTCGGGATCTTGGAATACTTACCTGAAAATTATGAGTGAATGCGTTTCCTTCCGTTCACGGACTAGAAAAAAAGTTTGTTTCAAAGCGATGATCAAAATTATTACTCCAAAGCAGTGCAAGTGTATGCAGTATCTATATTGTACTGAACAGAGCATGCTCGTTTTTCTATATCACTGAGCGTTAGTAATAATTATATAGTTGATGAAGAAACAAGAGGAAATGAACAATTTTATCTATGTAAATATTAAGAAACCGTATGAGTGTTTTTATTCGTTTCAACGATTAATTTCTTTTAAATAAACTCGTACTTTATGCTGTCACTATGCACCGTCACTAAATCATGAAATTTATGCAAGCTATTTCACCAGCAAAAAAGGGTCATTTGAGTAAATAACGTTGGAATTTCACAAACTTCAGTTGGAAAAGCATAATCGCCTGGATCAGACTTTTTTCACGGCAGTTTTTCCGACTCATCATTTCAGTTCTCAAGTCTGTAGTTCTAGCTCACGGAAATTTCTACATTAAGAATCTTTCGCGCTAGAGAAGTGAATTTAACAGAACAAGCTTCTCTCATGACACCGTAACAATTTTAGAAACGTGTACAGAGCATTGCACTCTGTTTGTCATTGCAGCTGTGGTCTTCATTTCACAAATCCCAAGACGCACAGCCCGCTCCCTTCTCAGGTCCAGGCATCTGACGAATGATGAGTATTTTGTATGCGTCGCATTTTGAGCACTCAAAACTCTCCTTGTGCAAGCTTACATCATTTTTTTCTTACAATCTTTCGTATTATGCTATATTACCTTCTGACATCGTAATTTGCTGTCGACCATCATTTCTCTTCTGCTTTCAGCTGAATTTAATCCGTTCCTTGTGAGTCACAGTTGAAGTTTTACTGACTCGCATGTACATATCTCGAGACCACAGACTGCGGGGACGCCTGCTGTCGCGGCACCGCTGCAAGAAGTAAAATGTTCTCTCTAGCGCCCGTCCAACATTCTCATGGTGAAACGATCATTTACTCTGTACAGGCAGCTAATTAGTCTTCAGGAACACTCTCAGAAATAATTTTTGATAGATAATTAGCTTATCCTTAACATAATTTGATAATAAATCATAATAACACTCGCATGTATAGTAAAATAATTCGTACCCTCTACAACACAGAAGTATAACATTAAAAAAATGTACGAGTAAGACCATGAAACTTCGCTGGAGAGTAAAGCAGGTGGTTGTCATTCTGTTAAAATCTTGCGAGCTTGTAAGATCGCAGCTCTTTGAAATCTGAGTGGAACAAGGATGTTTCTCTGTTGTTTAAGAAGGATCTTAAAAAAACTTGTTGACTAAATAATTTGTTGACTAAGAAGAAGCCTAAATGTCTCCCTCACTCAAAAGTTTTCGACCAATTCCTATTTTGCGTACAGGCATCATAAATTAACATTAATTTCTTATACTGTGATAATGCGTAATGCGTGATGATGAAAAACTTCAACTGTGATGTCGATTTCATGACTTTGTTCAAGGTATGGGCTAATTGTACGTTTACATTGCATTCCAGCATTTGAAAATTGATTTAAGAATGCTATATAAACTCTTGTTTTAAATTATCTTTCTTTCTATATTCACTGTTCACTGATGCAATGAATCAATCATCGGTATTTGTCGAGAACAAGTTAATATTTGAAAATTAATTTTGGAACAGTTGACAATTATGGAGACTAGCAAACTTTCTCCAACTCATATAGGTTTTTCATGCATTAAGTCATCATTACTCCCTCGACTTCCTCTTGAAGACGCTGTCAACAGCTTGCTGTTTGCTTTGCAATAAGCGCAAGCGCACAGAAATGAAAGTAGAGATTTTTTATTACTCTTAAAGTGGCTCAGCATATGCATGCTGATGACAAAATTGCGACTATTTGTGAAAAAGTCAAAGCGTGAGTTGTGCAATGAACGAGTGGTGTTTAAGCCATGAATTGGGAAATTGTATTAGATAGTCGTTATATTGCTTACCATTCCCATGCTTATTGCATGTGTGAACATTGCATGTGTGAACGTAGATTTTGCAGGATGGCAGCGTTTGCTGAAAGTTCGATTTTAGAGTTTGCCTCAGGGGACGAAATATGTGCGTCGATGTTGTGTCCTTGGCCTCAGTTTGCGCGAGAAACGTTATGCCAATGGGTGACGCAACGTGATGTAATCATCAAATGTCAATTTCGTTATTTGATGACGTAAGACTTGCGTAGAAACTCGAGAGTGGCCTAATTCGCCTATTTCTCTTGCCATTTTGTATTTCTTTAAAAAATATTTTTCTCGAATGAAACTCCGATCACTATAAGATTTTACACATATAAGATTTGACACACGTAGAGCTATTGCACGTCTTCTCATGAACCTGTAACTGACTCAATTGGTAAAACACTTGACCGTGACGAAATAATGGTAAATTCTTTTGAAGATAATTTATATCCATCTGGAGCCGTGAGAATTGAAAGTGGAGGGAATATTGTTAATTCGGCGATCCAACTGTTGATTTCTCCTGAATCTCTTAGGAAACAAAAAAAGTTCGGATTAGCACGAGCTGTGAACCTCACATGCACTTTACCGAATTGAAATCTTGACCGCCGTTCACTGTGTCCATTTTTGCGCAGAGGTTACAGCGCACGAGCCGCTCTGTGCCCTCGTGCATTGCTAAGTTCAAGGATGTGACTAACAGGAGCTGTAGCACTCTAAGTAAAAACCAAACCCGCGCTGTCGGGCAGGTTTTGTGCCGCTCTGTACAATGGAGAGAACCAAAGGCGAGAAAAATCCGTGTCATTCTGAGGACGAAGATTTACCCAAACACTTATACTCGAAAGAAAACTTATTCGAGATGATTCCGGTCCTTGTTTGATACAAATGGGAATAAATGTGCTCGCTTTAGTGTTATTTTATACGTAAAGTGGTTACGATTGTTTTTATTTTCAGAAATGATGTGTTCGTATAAGTAAAAACGAATACCGGAGTACGGGTTATTTACTTTATCTTCGAACGTATTTTATAGTCACATTTTCTCGTTATTATTTCGTTATGTACAGTAAATGTCCACACTCTAGCACTGACCTCTATATCAGTCTTGAAGTTTGTTGTTAAAGCCCTAGAACAAAAATTTGCAATGAAACGAGAACGACTTGCTCAATGGGGCGCTGACACTGGACCCACAATGACAACTCACGAGCTCTCACGTCAGACTATTTCAAGTTTATCAACGTTTGTATTTATATAGGTCACTTTTTCAAGTTTATCAACGTGAATGACTGAAGTAGAAATAGATTTAACTCTTGTAAATTGTTCGCACGAGGATTTTTTTGTGATGTTTTACATTATATTTTGGAAAAAAATTACTTGCGGGTACATAACATGTACAGAAGTGAAATTTCACTTCCAAAGGGATTGATCATTGTGTAAAAGTAATCTTTTATTAGGCAACAGATTTGAAACTTGAAAAGCGGTAAACTGCTTTAGCCAACAAATTCTCATGAGATACTGAAGCTAAGTACTATTTAGAGAAATATTTCATACAAGAAAACATTACGGTAAAAAAATTACGATTTGCATCGATATGAACTCATGAATTGGAAGGGTCGGGACTGAGGGGAACGTGAGAAGCCGCTGTGAGAGCGACAAAGCTCGTTCTATTGCGGTAACACTCATTAAAATCCGCCATATTCATTGTACGCCTCTCCAGCTTCAGTTTCCCGCTGAGCTTGAGTGAAACACCTCAGTCGTGTTTCCCAAAGGCTTGCATCCTTCAGGGTGAGTACTCGTGGTACCATGTAATAGAGAAAATTTTGTTTTATTTCAGAAACTGATGCAATAGCGTGAATTTTGATCAAGGGGAATTTTATTGTTTGTGTTGTGAGTGTATGGGGAAATTTTTACGGTACATGACTTTTTTACTTGAAGCTTGAACGAGATCAGTCTTGAACGAGAAAAGTTCTTTCGCTGTTAAGGCAATGAGTACGATGGACTATGAAGAAAAAATCACTGTCCGCAAAAAAGTTTCATGGATGGACCCATCTGATTTTATCTACAAAATCATCATTCCATGCCTCATCTGGCTACCACAGCAGGTCAGTGTACAGTGTCATCTGGCTACCACAGCAGGTCAGTGTACAGTGTCTTGTTTTTTTGACAATCTAATGTACTAATTTCGACTGGATTAAAGCTGTTTTAAACACGAAATATTCGAATAAGAGATATTCGATAAAATAATATTTATATCATTTTGAGGAATATGTGAGGCTGTATATGAACAATTTTCCGCACCAATGACAAAACCTCCGACTATTGTAACTTTGAACAATTTTGTTAAAAAAATTCTCACTTCAGGAGTGCAGGAATAATGCGAAGCAAAACTCTAAGCCACTTAAACGTTGTTACTTCTCTATCCCCATAGCCTATTTAATAGCGGAAACGATTAAATTAATTTCTCAACCCATTACAGGTATCCCAGAGATCTCCCGTGAGATCGTCTCATGTATCGATTATTTTTAACACCAAAGGAAGTCTGAGTGTTGCAATGTGCTTCTCAGCCAATTTATCGTATGTATCTGAAAATAATCTAAATAGTTAAATAACAATAAAAATTATGGGATATATTAGGTTATTATTGATTTTTTCACTTTCATTTATTGTCAGTTATATGTTTCAGTGAACTTCTAAACTCAAAATTTTCTGCTGCATTTGGGGACAGCTGATAACTGACATTTTTCAACATGGCGTGAATGACAGAATTTATTTTTGTT
The DNA here is from genome assembly GCA_014899125.1 of Orchestia grillus. NCBI lineage: Eukaryota > Metazoa > Arthropoda > Malacostraca > Amphipoda > Talitridae > Orchestia > Orchestia grillus. The sequence continues at coordinate 89,313 of VOMN01052683.1, read as the reverse complement.
TCCTCACGCAGGTGGCCGAGGTACTCAGAGCGCGCCCCCTGAGGCTCCTGTTGAGCCTCGTGGGACTGGGCGCTAAGGGCAAGGTGAGACTTGCTGCGTGGGACATCCTTTGCTGCTTCTGTAGACTCTGAGCCCGTACGGACAGGCGCTCGTGTTCTCGTCAACTCAATAAGGACCTTTCCTGTTTTTTTTGACGCTTTTTATTTTCCATATTTTTACTAACCGCAGTATTGAAATATTATTTTGGGTCATGTCACCTGTGAATCCAGGAAAGCTACTCTACCAGGCCGATATGAAGAAAGGGTATGTCTTGTTACCAGTTGCTAATACTTAATTGTTTCAGTATAATTTCTTTGTTGTAAATAACTTCGGAATACATCCTCAATGTACTTGGATAGCGTTTGAGCACTAACATGGTCGTATATCTTTCTAATCTAATGCGATGGATCAATGTGGAGAGATGATATCGTAATTAGTGGTGTACAACTCCAATGTACCTTGCCAAAATTTGGAAGACTTTTGACTCCAGAATATTTTACGAAATTTTGTGCAAGGTAGAGCAAAGTTATGAGCCTTGCGTATGAATAATTTGAAGAATTGATAATGACTTTACTATACAAATGAATTTCAAACTTATCTGATTAATTTTTTTCACATTCCTGAAAAGTTCGCACACATAGCCATCATCATTGCAACCATTGTACTTTTCTTCACTAAACAAAATATTTTACATGAATTGAATCAACATGTTTCTTACGTATACGAGTATATCTATGATTAGACATCGAGCTCTCGCAGACAAGGAAGAAGAGGGGCAAGAGATGCAGGGGACTCCACCGGCGGGGGGGGGGACACGTTTACATATGTGTCCGTGATATCATAGGCAAAACTATACAACTAAATGTCCTCCTGGAGCACTGCATTGTGAGATGGCTTCGTTGAAGTCAGCTCGAACTGTTGCGTCTATTTTCGTCCCTCAGAATAAACTTTAGAAACCATTCGCTGCAATGCTGCTGGCCTCCATTTGCTCGGTTTTTAAATTGCTAGAAAACCAAATTTAGTCCTTATTTTAGCAGTGAAGGAGAAAAATGACAGACTCGGGCATGTTAGCACTCCATAGTATATTTCAATATATTTGTTCTCCACAAGTGTGCCTGTAAGTAAATTACGTATAGTTATTGGACAATATTTGTGTTAAATATTTATAAAAAAACGATCTTATTGCTTTGAGACTTGTAAGAAAAGGAAATTTAAATGTTACCCCGGCGGGTTTGTGTGTTCTCTTGGAAACAGAGCCACTTTCTTACCAGAACACTAGGATGTAGCTCATAAAATGTACATCTAAGAAAATTCTAGGAGTAGTGGCTCTGTATGAAGGGTTAAGTCGAGTCTGAGTGGCCTTGGCTGCAGCACACCGATTACGGACCAAGTCCAGCCTTCGCTCTGTACAATTACTAAATACTCGCACCGCCTCTGGCGGCACCCGTCGGGACTGGGATTCCCAACTCGTTATTAAGCTGAGTCGGAAAATCATACCCTGCGTTACAAAATGTTATAGAAATCATACGGTAGCCGCGATGAAATAAGGCTTATGTCGTTGATGTCCTTGAAGAAGCTCATACGAGTGTTCTAATGAAATCGAATACAGTTTCGTTGTGAGTCTTGAAATGTAGTAAAATATCAAAACTCAAATTGATTGACTTCCACGGCCGAGGCCTATGGCATTTCTGCTCGCCAAATCCTTTCAATTCGGCATAGTTTTCGATACACCGTTAAGAATGTCACCAAAGTATACATTTCAAATGGTCATCGCAACGTGGTGGTCCACTGTTGTGCGATGAGAGAACGTATTCAGGCGATTACGGCGACCAACATTCGTCATAAAATTCAGGTCAAATGCTTACTTTCTGTTGCCCCCAAATTCACCATAGTTCGTCAATCAGTTCAAAGTTATATTTTTATCGAAAAACATTAGTTTTATAATTGCATAATAACCAGGAAAAGACTGTTGTAATCATGTCGTCTCTTACGGTATTAAGTAACGGTTCCACAACCATAGGCTTGGCAATGACGGTTAATTTCATACGAACGACCTCTAACACACCGAGAATTTCAGCTTTACCTTCTGCTTCGACGTGCGTCTCGTTTAACTATGAGAAACGAGAAACAAGGTAAACTCCCACGTTGTGCGTTTTCCCCGACCTCATTGCAATCTCACTTGGTATAACACTAAATTATCCCTATATCAGAGTGTAAATAGCTTACAGTTTATATCTTAATGCACAATAATCTTTATTCTTTTTTGCAGAGCATCAAGAACATACCCTATAACCACGATTGTTCGAACTTCACTGCAGAAAAATTAAGTGAAAGTCTTGAGCTCATCCTCGCGAAAAAAGTAAGTCGAATGAAACGAAAATAAGTTTCCGGGCAAACGGTTGAACACTATTTATTTCCAATTAAACTCTTCTCTGAGTTTAATTGTCAGTTTCAGCGTATAAGTTTAATTCTTAATTTATCTCAAAGAAATCTACAATTCGACTAGTAAATTTGGACTGTTAATTTTTCTATCCTATATCTGCAGGACGCGGCAGGTAGTTGGGAACAAAGTAACGTTTGCAGGAAAAAAGAGCGGAGACTGATGGTAAAGCGTTTAGTAACATTTAATAATACGTTCGCTTGAAGACCGCAGACCAAACGCTCCGTATCAGTCAATGAAAATCTTGAGAATTACTTTAGTAATATCAATATAGCATTGAATTCAAGTTGCTTTTGTAGAGCTAAAAATGTTTGAATTCTGAAAGCTATCTTTCTGGCACATCCCTTAAAGTGGAACAGAAAAGAATAAATTACAATTATCTTGGTGAATAAAATATTTCAACTTAACATGAATTTGCTATACCTGTCAACTTCTGAAAGACATACATTCTTTTTGGATCATGGAAATTACGTACACGGGCGAACTTTTGCAAATAAAGGGACAAAAAATCACAAAGCAAAAGTTCATGTTTAGATGCATCTTCATTGTCAAGGTTGTCGAACATGAATGCCTATGTATACTGAACTCAATTACCTTAAATGGTAAAAGGGCTGAAATGAAAATATCACAAAAAATTGTTCTTAAAATATTCGGAATCAAAAGAATATTTTCGTGTGGAGTACCAAGTTTTCAAGTTTTTCACTTGCATGCTTCTCCGGGGTCTTAGAAATGGTTGAGATTAGGTCATTGGTCTTTTCTAAAACTTAAATGAAGTGATACTATGTAATAAAATATGGCATTCGAAATTTTTTGGAATTTAAATCTGCATGGTATCGTGATCTAGCCATTACTGAATATAAGATATTCATAAGAGTTAAACAGTTATACAGTATTCATGATTGAGAATTTTACGAACTAGAGTTTTCCAGATTAACGTAGAATGATGAAACATCGTAAAACAGCAACAAATCTTAAACTCGTTCTACGACGAAATTTTGATTTGTTCATTTTACGTAAATTTACGAAAAGTTGGATATCCTTTTATTTGGGTTATTACACACAACTTGCAGGCGGTGACAAACGAAGCGGGCGAACGTCGGATTGTGATCTTCTTCGCTTGGCTGACGGCCAAGCCTCGGCACATCTACAAGTTCGCCAAGCTCATGACAGACCTCGGGCTCGACATGCTCGTCGTGAGGTTGTACCCTCTGGATGCCATGCAGCCCAGCACTGGAACGCAGGTGGGCAGCTACCTAGCAGTCCCGTGTATACCTATCATGATCCTTGCTGGTAGCACTGCTACCCGATATCTGCATCACACTCGCCTTCATTCATTCTACCACTAACACGTAAAAAACCAAGATCGAATCCTGAATCCTGAATTTTCTTAGGTTAAAAGGCTGAAATCATGCGCGAGTCCTGCGAGTTCCGGCGGATCTTGCTGACGTAAAAGAGGCTCACAGTTTTTTTACTGAGGTTAAACACTTTTTCTCAACTATAGGGAGGAAGATTATTCAGATGTGTGAAAATTTCTGTCGTTTACGACATTAATTAGTGGAACCTAAATTCAACTTTGCAGTATGAGAGATGAAAGTAATTACTTCGACACAGTCGATCTGCCTTTGCAACCTCGTCGAAAGTAGGGTAGATGGAATCGATTTCCTTTCACCCTTAACATGATGAAGTACAAGAAAAGGACTTTATGGAGGAGTATACATTTTATTACTTGAATTCAATATTCGTTCATATATGAAGAGCACCTCTCTGATTTTAATTTGTGAGTTGAATTAATAGGGGCAATCTCGAAAATATATTAATAAATTCAACCGAATGTGAACTAAATACATATGTGTAGTAATTTTAGAGTATGCATTGCTTTGGTCCCAGTTCATTGCGTGCTAAAACACTCATATCGTTACCAATCTTTTTAATAAAAATATACTTATTGTTTTCTTTTCGTGATTTTGTTAGTCCCAAATTTATATTTTAGTAAAGCACTTTTGAATGAGTCTAAAAATGATTTTTAATTGTTTTTCAGTTTGAAGACGATGTACGATACATTGAAACTTCGCATTTCATAAATAGACAAATGGTAGATTTATTAGATTGATTCGTAACTTTTCACGTGTTTTAACCAGTAATGAACTGGAACAATTCGGCAATGTTGAGAAATATACATTGATTTGTAACAAACAAATAGATATTCTTTCTTGCTGCCAAGGAGATAAACAGCTACATCGGAGATAAAAAAATATTTCTTAAAAATCTATGACGTGGCAAACTTTCGCGTGAGACAAAACCAACTAGCATCATAGAATGCTCGTTTCAAACCGCAACTAATGGTGGTTCTATTTTTTGAAACAAAATATTTTATGGTTTTATTATTTTTTTCCGTCTGTATGCCTAGTTTTCTGTTAAAATGACCGATCACTTATTTGCTCAAACCAATGTAGAGCAAAATTGGATTGTTGATTGTTTAAAAATAAGCCAATAGTGACTGCAGAATGCATTACTCAACACTACGACGACAATCTTTACAACAGCTCCAGTAGTTTTGCCATTGTTGATTTTCTACAGCACTGACTCAATGAAAAATTACACTTGTTGTAAATATATATTTCAAGTTAAGCTCCACGAATACAAGGACAAACACTGAATTATAAAGCAGACATAAGAGGAAAACACGGGAGCAACTTCAGTGATCCTCTTATATATGAACACTATTCGGTATTCTAAGGTCGACATGCTAGATCCAATTGAAATTTTTCTTTGACAGCACCCTCTCCTAAGCAGTATTTCACTTACTTACTCGTAGGTTATTCATAATTGGAATGGATTTAAGACCTTACAGACTATTAATTGATTTGATGTAGATATTTTTATTGGCCTAATCTTCTAATTTTTGATGAGTTATACTTTATGTATTCGTAGAAGTCGAGAGTTTTCGTGTCAAAGAATAAAAGGAGCATTGTCATCTTCGTGCCTGTGCATTCCAGTACCAAATCGGCCCCTCCACACTAGTGTTGACCATGTCTGGTCCTGCGCAGCGCGCGCCGTTGCGGCCATCAGGCGTTCACCAAAATCACGAGAACGATATTTCGCACTGCGTTTCGAACGACGATCTTTCGCACGGTTGCATGAGATTCATCATGCAACCAGAATTTAAATTCAGTAGTGTTCTATGGAATTTAAATTCTCCTAATCGCATCTGTTCACAGTAAAATTTATACGTACACTAGAAAAGCTTCAAGACGGATTTTCATTTTCTGAAAAATAATCATTCATACAATGGTAAGCGCTTTAAAATAACAATGAAGTTGACTTATTTTTTTGTGTTGTTCTCTTCCAGGTCGTAGCTGAGCAAGTTTGTAATTTTTTACGGAGACGACAACTCTATGAAAAGTACTTAGTGTTCGGTTGCAGTGGAGGAGCTTACTTGTTTTGCGAAGTCGCACTCAAGGTTTGTAGTACGCTGTAATTCTTTCTACTAACGTCTTCCTATTCATTTTTTATTGGGATGGTTTATAGGGCACGAGAGCTATTTGAGAGCATTTTTAGTATGTTAAATAAGGAACAGTATTTTAGCAAAAAATTCATAGGTTTAAATCAAATTTGTAGAAATATCTTTGATGATACTTCTTTATCAAATTATTCTAAGAAGTCATCTTTGCCTTCAACGACTGCTTCTTTGCGAGTCCAAAACCATTGAATAGCTGAACTAAAGAGTCCTTTTTCATTTCGGACATCACCCGGAGAACGGCAGCCTTCAGTGAGGCTTTGGAACTATGAGAATACCGAATAGTCTCGCGTTCAACAACACTCCACTCGTAAAAGTCCACAGGATTTTAATCTGTCTGATTTGGGGCCACAAAATGGGGATCACATAATCGTAAAAAATCTCTGACAACCAATCTTGGATTACTATGGCTTTGTGGGAAGGTACTGAGTCTTGCTGAAAAACGTAGGGCTTTCCATTTGATGTTTTATTTATTCTGGGCTTGCGACCGTTTTTAGAACATCGATGCATCCAGCGGCATTAACCATTCCCCTGTGAAAAAAGAAAAAATGTGCTGCATGTGCATGCAGTTGTACCCGTGCCTTAGGTACATGCCTCAGGTACATGCAGTTGTACCTGTGCCCCAGGTACACGCAGAGCCTGGGCTGAAGCGAGCTGTGTTCGACAAGGTGGTGGGGCAGGTGTACGACAGCCCTGTTGACATCAGGGGCGCCAGTGTGGGCATCGCACACAGCATCACCTCCAATTCCACTCTCCAATGCTGGATCCGCACTTACGTCGAGTTAGTGCAATTCTAGAGTACCTAGAGTCGAGTGAGTGCAATTCTAGAGTACCTAGAGTCGAGTGAGTGCAGTTTTAGAGTACCTAGAGCCGAGTGAGTGCAATACTAGAGTACCTAAAGTCGAGTGAGTGCATTTCGAGGATTCATCTAGCGATGATTCATCCGGTGGAGCTCACGTGACCGTCCTGAACGTCGAACATTTAAAATATGCAAACTAGTGGGCTGTACTGCTGTGGAATGAGAAAACTTTTCCAAATTTTTTTTATGAGTAATGACATGTTTTTTCAAGTTAGTATATTTCAAAATAGTTCCCTCAATTAACAGAAACTAGAATGAGAACATGAATACTTGAAGAGATGTCAGTATTATGTTTACCATATATTTCCCTCGTGTTCTGTTGATTTCCATATTGTGTACACATGTTGATTAAATTATTTTCACTTCACAGCAGAGTAGCATTGCCATTAAAAACATTGATTATAATTTTGAACTTAGCGTTCAAGAGCATTGCATTATGCGAGCTTGAATTTATTTTATCCACGAATGTTTGGGCTCCGTAGTGCAAGTGATAGTGCACTCTTGTCTCTTTATCAGGAAGACCCAGGCTTGATTTAGGGCGGAATGCTGTCCAAGGGCAAAATTTTCATTGAACACGATAGGCCTGAAATGGCAGAGGAACCAATGGGGGCTGGGCGGTGTGTTCGAGCTGTACGATCTTGAGGTAAAGTATCTAAAGTAAGAACCTAACAGAAATGGCTTATTCGTAATGAGCTTGATAAAGTATACATGTGACGCCTCGGTTTTCACAAAGTAAAAACTCTATCAAGCCGACGAGTGGACATCTGAAGAAACTTCTGACAAACAGGCATCATGTACGTTCTCTGGGAAAATCTATTATTTTTTGACAAATATCAAAAACTAATTATGATTCTTTGCAATCCTACGGTCAACATTTCATCGCATTTTCAGTTCAAGCCACTACTAAGTAAATAGGAAAAATGATCAAGTTCAGTTTGGGATGCCGCCTAAAATTACGGCAGGACTATTTTTTACGGCAGGATAATGTCACACCTGACACTATTCGAAAATCTCAGGAGTACTAGAGTAACCGGTAGGAATACAAGTGAAATTTTCCCACCCCGTATTTTGCGTGAAAGATGCATAATCGAAGTATAATCTACAGACGATGATAGTACAACACTTACGGGCTAACTCCCCAGCTCCTAAAAAAGGGCAGATTGGTGATCGAGGGCTGCGTTGCGAAAACCATGGCTTGTTGTACCTCTGCTGGGAGCATAAACAGGCAAAATAGGGCTTCAGATGATACAAGGCTTAGGACCCTATGGGTAATTTCTTGTGCAGCCAAATGTTGTACATTAAGGTTGAAAAATGCAGGGGGCAAAGTGGTGATAGAGAATTTATTTTCAAATATGTCACGATCATTACTTTCTTTAATGTATTTCTATTATTCATAGACACTCAAAAAACAAGATAACACAACGAATGCAGAAATAAACAGTTATCGGTACTTGATATCCAGACAACAATGCCTAAGAAATTATCAATGTCTCAAAGGTCGTAAGATGCTTGCGACCTTCTTTCACAGAGTACCAGGAAGAACACAAGCGGCTGGTGACAATGTTTCAAGTTTATCAAGATGTATACAATAGTGTGTGAGATCAGACGATGTAAGAATATTGCAATTTATCCTACGCACTCAAGACTCTCTCGACAGTGATCCAAATAGAAGGAAAAAAAGACAGACGAATAAATCTGACCATCGCATGGTAGTTCATTCAAATAACCCTGCCATTCCGGCTCTGCTGTATTCCTCTAACGACAGTGTATGAACACTGGACTGGATAAAATTACCCCTAAGAATAAAATCCTCCGGCCAAAGTATCAGGCTTAGAGACGCAACGAATTTAGACGATCCAGCCCAGCATTGAAGGGTTCAATTTCTTAATGGTTCTAAGTACACTTCACAGTCATATCGGCAAAGTTTCATTATGTTTAATACCAATTTACTGAAAAACAGCATGCACACCACCAGCAAAAAACACGAATATCTATTGGAAACATTTTGACTGTATTACTGAGATAACGGTACGTTGCGTGGGAATGTGTTTTGCAAAATTTAGGAGAGGAAAGATAGTCGATCTCAGAAGCAAAATTTTTCTTTCTAACCCTTTCGGTAGGACATTATGGCTTTCTTACGGACAATGGGGTCCCGGAGACAAAGACCAACTTAAAATGCGACATTTTAAGAGGAACCGAAAGAAAAAACTCTCATTCCAACTGAGTTGACGAACAATGTTGAAGGTTGAGTTTTGAATCCTTCAAAAGCGCTAATAATTACAGCGCACTTGAGTGCGGGGGGGAATGTAGGGTCTAAGCTTCCTTTCTCAAAGGATGTTCTCCATAAGTCCTTGAAAAAATTTCAGCCAGTCCCACGCTGGCGGTAGAACCTTGGACCTCCTCGCCTGCAGCGGACCCCGTTATGCGTTGCGCAGCGAGGCTCCCGAGGCTAGAACAGGTTCCTGATAAGACCTCTGACATGAGTTATTGCAGGGACGTGCTGCTGCAATTGCACTGGCTCTCAGTCCAGAAAATATTAAAGCGCTTGCGAAATCAGAGAAGTTTTTTAAGTTTAAACGCAAGATATGAATTTACAGCAATATTTGATCATAAAAGTGAGGGAGAAGGGAAATCTTAAATCATTTTACTTCGATCTTTTCGAGCTCTACGCTCATTATCGACAAGGAACTTGAAATGAATATAAAATAAAATTGGGAGTATAACCTTGGATCATTAAAGGGTGAAATTTGGATTTGAAATAAAAATTAGAACAATAAATAAGGAAAATAATAGTGCGGCGATTAGAACTTGGACGAAGCTGAGCCTTACACTATTTTTTGAGAGAATGCACCCTGCATTTGTTAGAGGAGCGGCGTTAACTTGTAAATAAGCCGATACTCTAACATACGAAGAACAAAATTACCAAAACATGTTTCTAATATTTTAAATTGATCAATTCTGATAGGTCAATTACAATAATGATTGATGCACTGTAGTCTGATGCAGGAATGCGCAGGAGAACCTAGAAAACGCTCAGTTCGATGACTCCGACGATCACGTGCAGCAGTCCTCTCTAACAGATGCACGGCCCCATATTGCGATGAACAGCACAACTAAAAGTTCAGTTCTGCCGAACTAGTAGTACTCATCTAAACTAAAATTACTCTCTTTAGCAAAGTTACTACAGCTAAATATGTTGACCTTCTCGTCTGTTGATCCATTAGTCGTGTTGCTGCGTTACTGTGTCGCGGAATAATCTTTCAAGAATAATCTTTCAGGAATTCTTACCATAACCCGAACGTGGGATGCTTCTAGCTCGAACACGTTGGGCTTAGAACCCGAGTGGGATGGTATTGTATTTGAGGTTTAAATTTTTTTTCTACGCGGTGTTGAGTTGCACTTTCCTGCACTACGTACCGCTGGGCTGATTTTACCGTTCGTTTGGAAAAATGAAATCTTGCTAGGGTCAATTTTTGAAGAACTAAAATAAAAATCGAAAAAATAAAAGAGTAATAGTCCATTAGCGACAGATTATCGTTAGCTTTTCATCTCTCAGAGTTACTTTGAGTATCAATTGCTTTTGCTTGAATCACATTCGAACTCTACTTTTGTGCTACTTGCAGCGACACCACAAATTTGGTTTCGTTAAATATGTGCTCCTACATCTCACCCTATCTGATATATTGTTTGTTAACCTTGGCTCAACTATTTTTTATGTATTAAATGAGTTTATCTGCAATGCTAGAGTATGTAAACTAGAAAGGGCGTTTCCTTCTTGCCAGGCTCATATTTCAATTATTACCGAACGGAATTTTGGCTTACCAAATTACAGCCGCTGAATTCATGGTTCGCTTTCATTAAAATTGGTCTTCAAAGAAGTAAAGTCCTTCCTATATTTATACATTGCTAGCAAAAAAAATAATTGAAAGAGCTTTTTCGGAAAACATATTTTTCATTCCTTGAAAGATATTTTTAAATTTTCAATTTCCCAGCTGGTTCCTGAAGGCTCGCTATGACGCCGTGACGCGTCACTACGAGCGGGCTGCTCAGCTCATGTACCGCAGTCCCGTCTACGCACCTTGCCTCTACCTCTTTTCTGACAACGACCCTATGAGTCCCGAGGACATCAATGAGGGCATAGCTAACATGTGGCGAGACCGAGGCCTTTGGGTGAGGCACAAGTAGACTGAAATATTTCTCATGAATGTGGTGTTCTTTCCCTGTGCCGAGTTGGATTGGTCGATATCTTTTGTGTCAATGTGGAAAGAGGATGAAAGGTAGAATTTCAATTTGCACGTATAACGTGATTATAAATTTCTAAAAGAAGGTTCTGCTGAAGACTGGTTCTTATGTCATTTATTCCTGATATCGTAAATTGAAGTAAGGTTACAAACTTTACTCTCGATAAACGCTTCATAATATGAATACTCTAAATACTTTCTGTGCGGACATGTAAAACAAGATGACAAAAGATGCTTATTACTGCTAAACAATACTCATATGAGAAAGAGAAACTTTCACCTTATTCGCTGGACTTAGTTTCCTCAGACTAGCTCTAGTATGTGTATGAAAATGGAAGCGATAGACAAATCCCCTCCAAGATCACTTTTCACATGAGCTATACGAGCAAATGTGTGCGAGTAAATGTGAAAAATGACTCAAGTATCCGAAGGAAATTCCAGCTAAATTTTGCGATGTGAAAATTTTTTAAGTTTTTGTTGTTGTTACGAAAGTGATCTTTGATTTCTAAAGGAAGAAGAAGGACATTTGGACAGCCAGTTTCGTGAGCACAAGAGCTCTACAATATTACGCAGTGTTGTACTACTTCCAAAATTTGATTGCAGAGTAGTGAACACGAGTAAAAAATTAGATACAGCTCATTTTCCGGTGATTTATTATTATTGAAGATGCTAAATTTTCAATGCAGTTCTTGTGAAAAATTAAAAATCTGCAAGAAATGGAATGCTTCGGCTTCCCGTATACGTAGCTCTACATCAGTGGTAAGGGAAAGAAACCACATATGATTCCTATAAATTTACATAAGCGATGTATTAACAAAGCATTCTTCGCTTCACAGCTACGAGGCCGCAAGTTCCACCACGAGACAACGGGTCATTGCCTTAACTACGTGACCTACCCAAAGGAATACAGAGAGGAAATCTATAAGTTCTTCGTTGAAGTTGGATTGGTTGATCAGGCGACTGTTGACGGAGTGCTGACGGCCTGACTTGACGCTCAGAACTACCGTCTTGAAGCTCACTTGGAGGATGAGGAATCGTCGAGTGTTATGCATTGTGCAAAATTGGTATTGAGTATCTTATCAATGCTTAAATTCTCTTGCAAATAGAATATTCTACTGGACATGTATCCTCGAATTCTACGATGAAATCATTTTGATAAACTCTTCGTTAAGCTTAGGATATAGTTTTAACGCTCGGTTTTACGTGGCAGTATAGTCCTACGAAGTTTTGATAATCTTCGTGGTTTTACCGAGAAATGATTAGAGCTGCGGCGTAAGAGATATCTTTTACCTCGATTTAGAGCAGCGTTTATCGTTGTACGTTTAGAGGCCTCTCAAATATTCTTACCATAACACCTGCGTTCTGTAGTTATCGTTATCCGTATCGAACTATTTTCGTGAACAAACTCTACTGTTCATACTGTCACTACTCGTAATTTCTAAGGATTATCACCAAATATAGAATAAATGAAATTTGTGCGAAAACAGGCACGCTATTAAGGAGCTTGAACGCATGAAAGAATACACTACAGCATCCGCTCCTATGTCGTGTTTTGTTGTCTTTTTCTATCTGATGAAATTCGTCAATTTACCTTTTTAGTGATGACTAAATAATTTGATTTGATTAACAAACTGCACTACTTTTGTCATGGTATGCAATTTTGTTCAAAGAACATCAGCCAGTTTGATTTGTCCTACTACGAAGTATTTAACAATTCAAGCTCCGGATAAATTTATAGATTCTTCAAGCTAAAATTTTATGGTGCATATATTAACATTTATATTTTACTGTTTGGATTCAATAAGATTAAAATATTATCAGGCTCGTCATTGTCAAATGATAGCCTCATGATTTTTAGAATCAGTGAATAACAGTTCAATGGAGCTGTCAGGGCTCTGCGTGAACAATATGCAGGAAATTCAGTAATACTTGCGTGTTATGAGTGATACTCAAAATACTCACGGCGTTAATCTGTGGCATTTGTCCTAGCTGGTCTATTCATTTCCTAGCCACGCATGTAATTATGCGAGTCAAATGTCAAGCTTCTCTGCCCCGAAACCTGCGGGAAAGTTTTCTCTAGCCTTCGAATGACCGTCCGATTCGTCCAGCGCCACATAGCGAATTACTTCTCCAAAACTATTGTTCATGTAGATATTTCTAATATACTTTGTTAGAAAATTTTACTAACTTATGATGATTATTTCAAGGTTTTCCATCCTACCGGCAGAAGAAGAGGTGCAGAGAGTAAATGATTGGAGGATTATATCAAAGAGAGCACGGGACAGCCTACTCCAGAGGACTGGGCAGAAGGGAGGGATGGGCAATGGTCTGGAAGTCAATTTCAACTCTGCCTTAACGCCGCTTATCATTAGACTGAACTTTTTTATCAATCTTAAAATTGTGATTGCTAAGTTATAGAGAAATTCAAGTATGCACTATTTACGATATAATTTCCAATAATTCATCATTTAAAGTTCATTCAATGAGCAACTGAGGTATTTCAGCATAGCACTCAAAGAAGCACAAGTTAGAAAAACCAATGCCAGTAGAAAGAGGAATCGCTACACTCTGGATAGATTCTGCTGTGTTCTTGTAGCGTTCTGTATATTATTATCGCATCGCTATAGAATAGTATTTACTCACAGAAAATCGACGAGAGATCCGCTTGAGATTTCCGTGTTTGTTTGGCCGAATTATATTTTCAATTTTGTAAGATTAATTGCCGAGCAACGTGAATCTCAAGAATAGAACATAGAATGAGATGAGAAGGAAAGATTAAGTTAAATGCACATACATGTTTAATGGTTTTAATTTTTCTACTATCATTTATTTTAGCCTCTGTATTATTAATTTTTTAGTTTAATACAGATTTTATGTTTCATTTATTTGTTTTTACCTCTATCGTTTCCCCTCCTGCGGATGCATATGATCTTGTATACTGAGTTTCTAATATGCATTATAGATTTAAATTTATACGTCAAGTGTGAAACCTGAGTACCTCTCACGTCACTTAAAATATTGTAACTGAATTGTAAAACTGAAAAGTCTTTTCGCTCTTCTTGGCACAGGATACATGAGTGTGAAGATTTGAACGAGCAATACCGGCGCCGACACAAGAAGTGCGTGGCACGGAAAATTGCGCGAGGAAATTTATGATGAATCGATTCTACAGTTTTCGATACATGAAGGCGTAAAATTACAAATTACAGAACTCCGTGCTTTGCTAAGAGGCCTTTCCTTAGAATACGAAGAAATATGAAAACAATTTGACTCAGGCACGGAATTTCACGTAACCAGGGAGTACTTCCCTTGGAAAAGGAAGCTTAAACCACACGTTCCTCACATCCCTCACCACGCCAGTAGTTGTAAGGCATTGAAAACCCAACGGCAAAATGTGTTAGAATTAATAAAGGTTCTTTTTTTGTTAAGCTCCGTGATGATGATGTTAAATAATATCTTCTATAAATAATTCCTTTCCTTGCCGCGTGTCCTTCGAACCTCTTTTAGGTCCTCAAGGTACTTAAATAAAGAGAATTCTACAATTATAAATCCAGAGAAAATACGCACCTTGCACTGTTATAATTTATTCGGATTATCACTTTTTCAGAATTGGGCAAAATAATATAGATGATCTAAGGCTCATCTCGAAAGAAGACGTTGAAATGAAGTTAGCTTTTTTGGGGATCAAAACCGAACACATTCTATGAAAAAAGCATCAAAAAGTTAGTGACATGTAAGGAAGTCATTGATAAAAATGCTGCTAATGTTGAAGACTAATAAACGTAATTCAAGTTTTTTTTTAATTTCCCCTACTTTGAAAAAAACGCTCAGAGGTTTCGGTGCAACTTCATAACGTGCGTTGTACGTAAATTATTCGAGAATATATTACCTCTATTTTTAATTTGAGGTAGCTCGATGAATATTTTCTAAGATGACCGTTTGCTTGAATTTATTGGATAAAATCGTTGTTTTGGATATTACGTAGCTAGAAGGTAGTGTTCTATTATTGGCAATTGGTAAGATGTTAGTCAAGTCACCTTAGACTGCGGGAGTGTTTTGAGTGCCTGCGAATGTTCTTACAACACAATCGCTTTTTTCTGGGACTGTGTCGACTGTGATGCCTGGTGACGTGAGTGACGGGTGTGTTTTGTGCACACATTCTGCAAACGACGGGTGCACATACTTGGAGTACTTCGAAGTACATAGTTCGGGTATCTCGTTTAAGACCACACTGGCGTGTAGTTAATTTTCTACCCATTGTGTTTAATCTAACTTTTCTCAGGGAACACTTCGTCTGAGGGGTCGAACCCAGCCAGCATCTTCTGAACAGGACGCAAGCACTCCGCCACTGGCGCTGCGCAGCCGTGGGAGGCATGAACAAATGAACATCAATTGCAGTCATAGTGCTTTGTTGGAGGCAGCTATACTTTGGTGGCCTATCTAGGCTATATCTAAGCATTCATCGTATGGGGGAAAATAAAAATTCGTCTGCCTCAGAAATAGTTTCAATGAACATTCAAATTAGCGTACTTCACAAAATATACGTATTACATGGCAGGTAAATGAACGTAAAAGCCTCCAGAATAGGGAAAATAGGACGTTCTCCTACACTCTAAAATTATTTTTTATATTCGTGACAAATATAAAATTTCTATTTGGAGGTTACCAATTAGGTGACTTCCCTATATAATCATCTACACTACCAAAAATCTTTCAGTGTACTTTTGAACTTGAGCATTCAGATAATCCTTCAGTACTCACTAAATAGATTCTTCTACGTAAATAATCAAATTGTTGTTTTTTCTTGGGTCCATCAGACGAATTTCATTCTTCGATGTCTGTCACAAATTTTCTCTATGAAACGCGAGAAGTCAAATAACGGAGCCGTTTTCAGAACTCGTTTGTCATTCTGATAAACATTTGCTGGTAGTGTTTTCAGAATAATGAATGATGTGTCTACGTTAGGTGTTATTATTCATGACTACGCTTCTCAGTAATGAAAAGACATGCTAAAATGCCTGAATAGACAAACGTATTCAATGTTTTTAATAATGTGACTATTGCATGTACCTCCAGGTGAGAAGAATATCCCCTCAACAACGCTACTTTCCAAAACTTTCCATCAGGAAACATGTTTTAAAAGGTATAAGTGCATTCACACTTCCCCTGGACAGACCGAGTTTAATATTGTGCATCTGAGAATTAACACGTTGGGGCCTCGGAAACCTGCAAAGTTCTATTACAATTTCTTTGAAATAGGAGAGAAATAATTTGATCTGCTTGGGCTGAACTCGGGTCCATTTATTTTTTATTTATGGCAACTACCGTTGCTATACTAAACTTCTAAAATGGAAATTTATTCTTTGAAATATTTTCATTCGGAGATTTACATTAATTTATTTTATAAGTGTTGAAAGATTCATTGCCGTAACTGAATATACTGGACCAATACTGTGTGCGCATAATTCAATTCGTCATATACAGTATGAGGTTCGCGTGAAAAAAAGAAGGTATGAGAAAAAGGTTCTTTGTTTTCAGTCCAAAACCCTTCAGTAAACTTTAGTCGGGTAACTCAAAGCTAACAGTACCGCTTGTGGGGTGAACATTACATGGATTTTTCTGGGGTGCAAATCTGAGGATTTTTAGCGTGAGTAGTATTAAAAGTCAAAAGAAGACTGTGTTTATGATAGCATTCAAGAGGAATTTCAAATCTCTGAATTATCTCACAGGTTATATAAATCACCCAAAACAACTTAGAGCATCCTAAATCAACCTCAAGCAAACCATCAACTCTTTACACAACTTGGAAATACTCGCAACTTTAACTTCATTAGATATGCAGTCGACGGTTGCGTTCAAAAACTATAGGTCTTTACAGCCGGGTAAGTAGACAACCTCTGAATCGCTACTTCTTCAAATCAACTATCTGCGTTCATCGAGAGCAAACGTTCGATGCCCATGAACTCTTATTCAGCGATGCAGCTGAAATTAGGTTACGGAAAAGAAACAGTGTCTTCATTTTCACGCTGAAATTATGTTACGAAATGGAAATAGTGTCTTCATTTTTGAACTAGAAATTCCCTGTGAAAGCGTCCGATGATGGGAACAGTTCTTAAGAGAGACAAGTACCCGCTACCAATTTAGAGTTTTACAGATTACGTCTGAACCATTTCTCGAATCCTGTTCAGCCAGATTCAGTCAGAACTTTGTCAACAATACACTGTTCGACGAATCCGACGTCAACAAAAAATTTGTAGACTTCTTCCTTGTACTTCTCAGGGTAACGGGCAAAGTTTCGGCAGTGGCCGGTGTTCGAGTGATTGAATATGCTGAACCGCACCTGCAAAATAAAAGGAAAATTAGATTAAAAGCTATGTCTAATAGACTAATTTAATTAAATTGCAGTTTTGACCTACACTAACATTCTTTTTCTGTTTGTCACTGCCAATCCTATCGGACTATTAAATTATTCAAAGTATCTGAGTCCGAATTTTTAACTCAGGTATACCCATACTAAGGTATCCCAATAAGCATATAATTTTATCGAATATATAGCATTCTGGGGACAAAAAACGGAGCACAGAGAGTGTGAGTTGCAAAGAGTGGAAATCATGCAGTGCTGTTTGACTTGGAGGCTTGGAAGGGGGCCTGACCTGGGAAAGTTGTTCAATGCAAGCGATGACAAAGAGGTGGGCGTCACACTGGTAAGTTATTCAACGAAAGCGACAACAGAGGTGGCAGTGACTCTAGGAAAGCGACAATAAAGGTGGCAGTGACTCTAGGAAAGCGACAACAGAGGTAACAGTGACTCTAGGAAAGCGACAATAGAGGTGGCAGTGACTCTAGGAAAGCGACAATAGAGGTGGCAGTGACTCTAGGAAAGCGACAATAGAGGTGGCAGTGACGCTGGGAAGCTTTTCAATGAGAGCGGTCACAGAGAGCTGGTCTGCAGTGCCAGCGTGCGGTTATCGACGAATATGAACCCTGGGCGCTATAAATCTGAGTGCGACAGCCAAAGATGAGGAGGGGATCGGCCAATGGAGGACTCAACCCCTTCTTCAGTACAGACAAGTTAACCCGTGTATTTCTTAGATTTGGACGAGCAAACTCGCCAAGATTTTCTATTTTGAATAACATATCTAAAAGTGAGTCGTCCTTCCTTGACCTCTGACGTTCGAATAGAGTAAAACTTTTGAATAAAGTAAGACTTTTGAATAAAGTAAGATTTTTGAATAAAGTAAGACTTTTGAATCAAGTAACTTACGAATACTTGAAGCAACGGCAAAGTATGGCACTTTGTCTGCGTGGAAATCTTTCTGTGCTAAATTCCTTAAAAATACAGCTCAATTATTCGCTTATGCAGATATTCTGTTACTTTCTTGAATTCCGGCCTGACGTCGATTAGGTCAGCGCTTCTCAAACTTTTTGATGTGGCTGACCGACATTTTTTTCAACGTGCTAGGTACCGGTAACTTTTCTCAGTAATTTCAATTTACATCAAAAGAAATACATATATATACATATTGAATGTAGTCAAATTTTATCATTTTTATCTGATATTCATTTTGTGAACAAACAATACAATATGAAGACACATAAAACCAGTATCTGGCACTAGTCTACAGAGTATCACTAAGAGAAGCACTGCTTCAGGTGACTGTATGCTACCACGGCTCATCAGTGACTTACCATCTCAACCAAGTTGATTTTTTTTCTCGAAGAACTAAAATGTCCTACAAGTAACTGAAATTCAATGTGACCAAAATATACCATAATTATCGAGCGAAAGTTGTTTCACATATACGGTTTAATACTTTTATCACAAACGATGTATGATTTTAGTGTACAAGGACTCGTTAACTAAAAAAAGTTCCTACTTTGCCTCGCAAAGTATGAACCGAATCAAACGGAGCTATGTGTTCGGTCAGTCGGGATACCCGTTTACCATCTGTGCCAAATCATGTACAATTTCTATACGGAGTTACCACTGGTCGATCGTTTGCAGCTTTAGATCAAAGTTGGCAGAGATTCTCTTAAAACCGAACTCTTCACTTAAAATGGAATGAACAGATCCAATGCTCACGTTCATCGAGTCTACATACAAGACCAAGCGATTGATTTCTGATCGTGATTCGACGTTTACGCATGAAGTTTTTTACTGACCGTGTTGTTTCCTGTCAGGAAGAGGAAACTTATAATAGAGAAAACAAAGCTAAATTTGCACATGATTCCTTCTTCAAGCACAATAAAATGAATAGTCTCACTCGCTGCCTTTATATTTTGTTGTTCTCCCCGAACGAGTGTGGCCCTCACCAGAGGCATGCCTTCATTTCACGGCTGTTTGAGGAACATGTTGCTCCATCATTTGAAGCAAAACTTCATTTATTGAAGCAAAACTTCATCGATCAACCCAGCTCTGGAGTGCTCCGATTTTACGAAGTTGATTTCTTACCCACTGCCCCTTGGCTCTCCACTTGTCAGCGATGCTCTCGTAGGCCGCGTACGGGCTCATGGGGTCGTTGTCAGAGAAGATGTAGAGCGCATGCGCGTGGACAGGACTCTTGTACATGCGCTGTGCAGCGTTCACGTAGTGGCGAGTCATGGAGTTGTAGAAGGCGTTCATAAACCAGCTGCATGCGATAATTTTAAATAATTAAATACTTCAATTGATCTTGATTTGCAGTAAAATTAAGTTCACACCGTACAGAGTTGTATTTTCTAGTGATGGAAGTTTTCTTTAAACCGGTTACGAAATAATTTTAAGTAATTTATAATTGATGGTCGAAATAAAAAATATTTTTAAGCAAAGAAACACAATTGGCCTCCTTCTAAACTTTCTCACAAGGTTCCAGTTATTTCAAATGGATGTGTGAGCTGATCACTTACTGCTGGTGAAGAATATGCTTAGAAAATAGTATGACGTTTTTTACTGCCATAAAACATCTTACTCATCCTCACAAGACGCACACCTTATTGCAATTAGTGGGACACGCATGGATCACAAACAATTATGCAGTCATGATGGCAAACATTTTCATACTTCCGTGGAAGTTATTTATCCGTTCATTGAAAAGATGTAAAATTGAATGAAAATTCCAACAATTAGTATTGGTTGTACGTTTTTACCCACCCAATAGGATCTAAAATTAAATCCAAAAATCTACAACCCACAACCGTCTCAGTCATGAGTACATTAGAAATTCAGGCGCTAAGAAATTGCACCAAACTCAGAGGACGCAGAGAATTAATTATCCGTCATCCCAACTACATTTGTTATTACAACAGAGGATATCTCTCACTCACTCGACGAAGAACTTTGTGATCCTGAAGAACCTCGGGTTGCTGGTGATGGTGTGGGTGTAGGCGATGTTGATCTGGTTGAGGTCCACCGGGCTCTCGTAGATCTGCCCTACCACTTTGCTAAACACGGAGTTCAGCAACTCAGGATCTTTGTGAACCTGAAAAAAAATTAGGCTGAACGAAGTAAATAATTTTATAGATTTTGCTACGTCAAATACATGATATTTAGAATGTCGTTTAGATAAATAATGTTGATAAACTTGCACTTCTTGAATGAATTCACCTTAAATTACTTTAGGGCTCCACACCCGATTCCCCGTTATTTTATTAACTGAACTTGTCCATTCAGCAGGTACACCGGCATTTCTCTACCAAGCCTCATTCACCGTCCGTGAGTTCGCCTTTAGCCGCTCACTGAACACGTTAGAGTGGATGCGAAAGCCTTTCGCTATTTCATGAAGCGGATCCAGCGGGACATTGATGCTGAAGATTCATACATACATATAGAGTGAATGAATTGTAAATCAATGAACTAATTAATTTCACTCATAGCAATATTGTATCGTGTTTTATTATCCCTCGTATGTAGATTGTTTTTTAGTTTTAGTTGTCCCAATTTACCGTTTCCATCCTGTACTTTGATGGCTTAATTGTAAATAACATACACAGCTCGTGAGTACTCCGCTTCGCTTGTTGGTCGTAACACTGAACGAATTGAAAATGACATGAATTCCTATTAAGAATGAATAAAGTTTTCCCCATCATCAAACGAAAAGGTTTTTAATTCAGCCGGAAATCCCCCACTGGAAGTGGAACTTTTTTCACTTATACTTCTGACTCACGATAATTCTATGTAGAACTCGTGAAATTATCTTCCATTTTTCAAAATTTAGCATCCTGTAGGTTATTTTTTTTCTAGGTGTCATGGGTTTCCAATGCTTTCGAATAAACGATTAAAATTGAATTGTATTTTCCGTAAGACTGAGCTCACGAGGGCTAGAGTTCTGACGAGAACTGTACTGTTACCTTCATCGAGACTTCACAGAAGAGATACCCGCCTCCACTGCAGCCGAACGTCATGTACTTCTCGTACTTCCTCCGTTGTCGCAAAAAATCACAAATCTGATCTGCCACGACCTGCAAGTACAAAGGGAAATAACATAAAAATTTATCGTAGCCACAGAACATAATCTGAAAGATCTAATGCATTTGTACCTAATTCAAAATGCTACTGATCCCAATTTGATATTAAAATACACGAACGCAACTCTGCTGATGAATGGCATTTTTAACCCGGAAGGAAAATATCAATTATTGAGATTAAGATAAGCAATAATCTTTCTCATTGAATTTCGGATGAATTTAGTAAATTTGCAGTAATGGGAGTAAATGACAGTGCTTCATAAACAATGAATTTGTAAAAGAGATGTCAAGTCGTAACACTACGCCTGGAAACAGGAAAGTTAGTGTGATGTTGACCTGCGTTCCAGTCTCAGGCTGGATGATGTCCACAGGGAAGAGCCTGATGAAGAGCATGTCGACCCCCAGGTCGGTGAAGAGCCGCGCATACTTCTCGATGTGCCGCCGCTTCGCCGTCAGCCATCCGAAGAACAGCACAATCCGACGCTCTCCTGCAGCGTTCACCAGAGGCTGTCGAGTTGAAGAGAATTCGGTAGTTAATGCTGAGGAAAGTGAGATGTACGGTACTTGACGTTCGCGATTTGGTGCAGTGGATGTACGACGGAGAATTGATACACTCATCTTCTAAGCACGAAAAAATTTCTTTTGAGTATATCAATTTATGATGAGCTATATATATATAAATATGCTTGTATGTTTCCTAAGATTAAATATTTCCAGAAATATTAAAGAGTATAAATGAGTTCAATCATTCCCATTGAAAGGAAGGTACTAACATCCACTATCCCTGTATGTTAAGAATTGATCACTCGAGTTTTTCTTGACATTTACACATACTGCGTCCCTACATTGGGGGTATATGTTCGGTTTAATTACCGACGTTAAATTAAGTCGCTCTTTATAAATAAGAAAACTACTCCAAGTACATATGTATGGGCGTATCATTCAGAGTGTTACCGTCGTATTTTAGAGTATGTGCAAATTTGTACGTGGCGGACAAAAAAATAATGGGGCCCTTTGGGAGCTATTTGTATGCGTCGTGGTCTGAGATTTTCTTCACATCTGTTATATCAAATTTAATTCTCATTCAGGAGGAGCAGTAAGTGCGTTTAAAATTCCTTATAGGAAAACTCTGTCAAAAATAATACGTTTATAGCCTGCATGAGAATGATATGCATTTGGGTCAATTACAATTTTAAGTTTGTATTTTAAATAAAATAACAGACTGCTATATAAGTTTCTTCATTATGCATACGATCTTGACCAGGGGTACCATATAACATTAATGTGGGGAACGGCGGCCTGCCTTTTCAGTGGGCTGATTAAAGTAACACTTAGTATGACTTATATTCACTTAGGAATTACTTCACTAATAGTTACTAAGATTTATAACGAATTAATATTCTTGAATTGTTCTTCAACTTCATAATAATATTTTTTCACTTTTGATATTTATTCAGTGCACCCCAAACTCAAGAACTTTGCCAGTTAAGAGCATAGCCTAGTCAGAATACTACATCCGCTTAATCGTTGTATTTTTCACTTGTTTCTCCAGCCTGAATACGCCACGAAAACTCAGTTCTGGCATAAATGAGGTGCCTTAGTTCGGGTCTCGAGGACTTTCGTTGCAATTGATGGCGTTGAAAAACTCGTTCCATGTACGTATTACACGAACATAGTTCTCATTTCTGCAAGTGGAAATCAACGTCGAGTACAGTGTATGCAGTTCTATTATTATTTACAATAAATAATTTGTATGACATGAATGACTTGTACATATGACCTCATTTCTCGTTGGCAATATACCGCGATCAAGTTGACCTGTTGTTCAGATAGTTCTTGTCAAACTTTTTATAAGCCGTGTTAAGGAGCACATCGGCGGCTTGCACAAAAACTATCGCCCATGATGCGTCAACTCTACGGTCAGTATTTAGGCTTGTATCAACAAAAACTTTGAAGTTACTTGAGCACTTTTTGCGCGACCAAAGTTCACTTTCACTGAAGTAAGAAACAAAAACTCGTTCCATCAGCTGAAGGGATTGTTACGTAACCGACGATGTACACCTGTAACTGAATTAGATCGTCTGATTTAGTATTGTATGTTGTTCACACTGTAGAGGCATGCACTGTTAATAATAAATTATATGTAAAAAATAGGGGTACGCCAATTTTTTCAACGAATTCTTTGTTTGATTCTATCTCATTATTGCTGCCGAAAAGTTCTCTACGTTCTAAACATCCTAAAACGAAGGAACAATTTAAATACAAAAACAATAACCTAATAACCTATTCCAAACTTCCATGTCAAAGTCATGTTTGGTTCATAAGATGGCGTCACTGACCCCGGAGTTGCCTCACCTTGCGAGACTGAATAAGTTCGAGGGCGTGCGTGAGCTTCTCCGTGCTGAAGTGCTCGCAGTCGGGCAGGAAAGATTTCTTGTCCCCCTGCCGAAGAAACTCGAACTTAGAATACTACATTTTTTAAGAATATCTTTCAGGCGGTATTCGAGAACAACCTCAAAGTTTACGCTGACCATCCGTACGAGCCCGGCTCCTCAATAACTACCACATTTTTACTTAAACACTTTCATATACATATACAGAAATATCAACGTTTAACCCGTGGGCGATATTGACCAGCCCATGACGAAGCATAATTTTTTCAGCATCGCTGTGTTTGAATCTTCCAAAGCTTTCATGAATCTTATTGGGTAGAAAATTCGTAAAAAAACAAGTATTAGGCCCAGCGGCTTTCAAGTTGAGCCCAGACGTCCAAATCTTCATTTCAAACTCTTAGTGCCATTTTGATTCGTACAAATTCGCTGGTGGAGCCAATTGTCAGGGGGTGAAGGTTCATATTTTTAAGCTGCTCAAGAATGTATAAAGACTTACGTGTCTTCAATTTGTTGAGTTGTAAAATAACATTTTCACAACTACATAAAATATGTAGGTGAATACTCTAACATTTCACGTTCTGTGTCCTAAAACAACGCAGGGTTTTTTGAGGGTTCAGAGCTCGCTAGGTAAGTGGACCAGTTTTGAGCGGGAAAAAAATCATCGTCTTCATGAAGAAACCCACACCCTGCTCTCACAAACCTTGCCAGCAGACGACGCGTCGCCACCGAGGATTTTCACAATCGTCCGCAGGCTGAAGAACTCGCCAACCTGGAATACAATCAAACGTCGTTGAAATTTCAAAGTTTCTGAAAGGCCAAAAGTCGATTTTTTAACAGTTTCCAACACGAGGTAAATGAAAGGGTTTTTCGCACCTTAATTTAGTCACATTCTGCGTTTCACGTGACCACGGAGTACTTCCCTTGGAAAAGGAAGTTTAAACCAAACATTTCTCACATCCCCCACCACGCCAGTAGTTGCAAGGCATTTAAAACCAAACGGTAAAATGTGTTGGAATAAAGTAAGGTTCATTAAACGAACGCTCTATAATTCTCATAACCGACACTCAGTGAGCGTGGTACATAGAGCCTCACTCCTGAGGAGAACGAGGTACGCTTTTCCTTCAATATTATAAGGGAAGGCTTTCTGATACTCTCGCTGTTAGGTTCTCTCGGTGACACTCCTGGAGATGAAAAATTGAAAAATCTAATTAGGCGGAGAAGAATTCTGCCTCGAAAGGAATATTGAAATCATTTACACATTTGGAATCATCGTGAATAACGAGTACGATGACAACAACCACATTAGAAGTATTTATTTTATGTCCATAGTGAAATTTTGGGAGAACGATAAACAGTTTGATAACAGGCATTGTTTTCTCTGCTGTGTTTTGAATGGACTTTAAAGGGGCAGTTTTTCGATAAATTCTTCAGAGTAAATATGTGTTAGTTGCAAGTTTTCGAGTATTTAATCACTACTCGTCATCTGGGAAATGAAATCTACAAACACAGAACCTGAGTGTCACATAATCTAGTTGAATAATTTCAACTCATACATGTAATCGTGAGTGAATGTTGTGCACTGCGTTCACACTAGAAAAACATAAGTTTACCATCATTTGATCGTCCATTTTCATGTTTTCTTTACGTGTTAAGCGAGCCTTTGTTCAAAATTTGCTTCCGTAAAGTTTCTATAAACTTTCTGGTATATTGATTGTGGTTTTCTGATTCGAGCGTTTCAGAAGTTATTTACTTTCTAATTATATGCTTAGACATAAAAAATTGCAAAAGTTAATTTGGAAACTGTAATTTAATTTCTACGTTTGTATAAAAAGTTGCTTCCATATCTTTAGCCCAAAAGATTAACTTGTAAGTTATATGTACCTCATTGGTAATTAAATAAGGACCTAACGAAAGAAAGGCTTTGCAGGTCCCTCAATTTCAAAGTCTAGTTAATGATTACGTAATGAAGTTAGATCAGAGCTTATTTCAACCCTGTACATATACATAGCAACTACCTTGCTGTACGGAAGACTTTTGCTGTCTTATTGTACCGAGCAATTAGACTGCATTTCAAGATCACTTACGCAGAGCTGAAAACAGAGCTGAATTGAGGTTATCTGTTAACTATAGCCAGGAAAAATGAGCTGAGGCTACTATTTAAAACAGGCTTAAGCTTGAAAATAAATAAAGATCCCAAAATTCGGAAATCTGTGTAGCATTTTGCCTTCGATAGGATAGAAAACTGATTAGCTAAAACCGGGCTATTTTATTTATCAGAATATTCACAGACAGCTGAAAATGTAAGGTGGAGGGCTGGCAAAACAGAACGTGTTCTGAAACTCCTACCGGATTGCTCGCTGACTTTGGTACGGAGAGTGCGGGATGTACATCCACCGTACTCTGATGCACAACGTGCACAACTAAACTTGCAAACTAGGGAGAGTTGTTCATTTAATTCACTGAAGACTCTATTAAAAGAAGAAAGACATACTTGATCGAAGTCATGCACAAGTTTGAAACGAGCCTGCCACCATAAGAGAAAGAAATATTAATTTCAAGTCTGAAAAAAAATTGCGTCAGTCTTTCCAGTCCAAAAAAGCCAAAGATTCGATACGAAAATTACTTGGGTGATATTACTCTGGTGATCTAATTTACTTTTTTTGACACGAGTTGCACAACGATTTGTGATAATTGTGCAAGTACAATCGTGTTCGCCAGGTTTTTCATGGTAGGGTTTTTGCCTCGCCGGTTAAGTTAGTTGCAGTTGCAACTGCCAGCTTTTTGCCATCACAGTTGTGGTCATAGAGAATGTGCTCCACTGCGCCAAAAAACATAATTGTACCTCAACTAGAATGAGGTAAGCTCTCGTATCTCTAATTCTTGTGATCCAATTGTGTTCTTGATTCCGTGCTTAGTTTCTAGAAATGTTTAAATTTGAATGAAAAAGCCGTGCAAAACGATATATAAAAGAATAGATGAAATTGTAATGGCTCAGAATTAACAGTGTACGATAATAACCGTTCATCGTAACTATATTTTTTCAAGCTACTTCACGCCTCTCGTTAAGCCAAATCCGAATTTTTTGCTTTCATGTTTTTATCCATCACATGTGAAACAACCGTGACTGATTCAATAGCTTAGCTGAGAGTAACATCATGATCGATGATGGCATAATTTTCCATGCATGGAAATTTTACTGAAGTTCGCTAGGAACGAAAGTTTCGCATGCAAATTTGTGGGCTTAAAATGGTTCAGATATAACTGAGGATTTTTTACCGGAGTGCATTTCTAGCGCGAGATAAAGCTATTGAATTGAAAGCAAAGTTTTATTTAAGCTACAATTGAGTGCCAAATTTCAATTCCGAATTTCACGTAGCAAAAAATGTAGCTTCCCCCACAGTCAATTTCGTAGAACACAAACAGTGCAAGCAAATGTGTAAAACGTATTTTAATAAGAAGCGAGAGTTGGAGCAGATGTTTGGATTCCTGGATGGCATGACAGTGAACGGTTCACAAAATAATTTGTCAGTCAATGATTTCATGAAGCATCCGAATGGCAACCAGTAAAATAATGAACTATTTTCACCGAGTGAGATGAACACCGAAACATCAACTGGTGTAAAGTAATTTATTGCGAAAGCTTTTGCGTTTTTAACAGCCTGGTTTGCTTGGGAAATAAGCCAATAAAACCAAACGGATATTTCAGCAATTTACCTCGCAGCATGGATCCTGGGCGTCCCTTATTCTGGTAAATTATGTTTCAGCTAATTATATTAGCCATGCATGTCAGCGATGGCGAAGCTCGAATGCTATCTATGTTTCAGGCAATGATTTAACACTCACCTTGAGAATTCACTAGCGAGGAGCTGTGTTTGCTCTGACCAGGCAAATCCTAATGGTGGTTTTAAATTGAAATTTAGTTCCACCGGTAGTGCGCATGACGGCATTTGTCACGTCGTAACATTACAATGTTGGGTAATAATATGATGACTGCAGAACAGCTCTTCTCAATAAGCTTCTCAAATCCCTACGGAGTCACCCATACATACATACTCATGTTTGGTTATTAGAGCTATTAGACGCAGGGAGTCTGGATCATACGTAGGCTTCCCCTTGTAAAGTAAACATCAAGCCATCGGAACTTATGACATTCAGCCACACCTGGATTGTTCACTTCGCTTAACCATAATATAACATCTTCCACCGTAGGTAAATGTCAGGCTCACAAATTGGTTACATTAAAATTGCAGCCTCTCTATAAATATTAGTGTAATGTGGAGTCCTCGCCAAACTGTGTGTGTAAACATTGCTACTTTGGAAAGAGATGATTTCTGACGTTTCCTTTTCCCCCCTTATTTTACTCCTTTTGCTCGCACAACTTGCTACAATATTCGGCGATCCTTGCCACTCAGTTTCCTTACGCAGCCAAGGTTCTGCCTGACTAACGGTGTTTTATTATGTGAACAGGTATCTTTGTAATTCATCAAAAAATTTGGCTCCCTTCGGAACAAGTATTCTCGTTACTCGGGTACCAAAGAACATAAATTATGTTCTTTTTTGAGTAATTATTGAGCCAATAACAACACAAAATTTTGAAGTATTAAATCAAAATATCAAGGTATCACCAAAAAGTGAACATAATCGTACAGTGTCAGCATCACTCAAAAATATTCTACCTACTAGTATTCTCAAGCTGGATGTTTTCAAGAATTATTTGCACTTTAATATTGCAATTCATGCTGTGGGCAAACATTCCTTGCAATAAACTCTCTGATGGTACACGGGGAATTCTAATCTATTTTTTAGAGAGCACTCTGCGTGGTAAAAGCGTAAATACCACGAACTGAGAGAATGATCACCATCACGCGTCTCATGGCCGTCCTGCACGTTCGCCTCCTCAGAGTTGCTGCCGTGAGCGTCAGGAACCATCATGCAAAGACTGGCAGGAATTTAAGCCCAGATCCTGCAATTATATACTAAATATATCTTAGATTGTCTTGCATAAGCCCGCAATGTCAACTTTCACAAATTCTCAATCAGGATTGAGATCAGGAGACTGACCGCGCCATTCCAGAGCGAGAATTCCTTCATCATCAACCTATTTTTGAGGACGTTTTGTAGTCTGTCGCTATTCACTTCAAAATTTTAAAAAGTTTTCAAATTCTATTATTTGATTTTACCTATACCTGCTTAGACCCTTCCTTTGATTATATTGATGTTCTACCATTACCGAGCGTATTAATGAAAAACGCTACATTTCTAAACGTAAAGGCGTTGACACTACTCTGTGGACGGAAGGCGGTTCTTGTTTCCAAATTTCTCAATCTCATTTTCCCTGTATTAAACTTCACTTTGAAGTTCAATATACTCTGACTTCGTAATACGTTCTTCTCGGCAATTTTGAGTACCTGGAAGCCTGCTTGAGCTTCTGATGTCTGCTAAGATCTTAGACTTCCTTCACCAATTTGGCAGCTTGGGGCTGTGCACAAAACCACTTGGGGTCACAAGTACTTTTTCATGGCAGCTCGAACAATTTATTTTGCTAAGATTCATTTATTCTGCAAATACGTGATATGTAATGAACGATTTTCATTTCATTTCCCAGCAGTATCTGCTTTCACACATGTGAGCAATTTTACTTTTAGTTTTATTTATCTTGTAATACGTATACGATTTTTGTGGCATTAATAACGACTGTGATGATACGAGCAGCATTAATCGGCAATTGTTTACCTCACGCATACATCATAGTTTTATGCTGATTGGTGATGAAGCGTGATGAGTGAATATGAATTTATGATGAACATGACACAATACAGTCATAGGTAAGCAGCAACAGTTCATACCAAATAGATAACGTATCTTATTAAAATAGTGATCGTGTTAAATTTCTTAAATAATTCATTACATGCTTATGCTAATGTTTTAGCTAAGTTAAATTTGTTCTGCCATTTTTTCACAATCTTTTTATGGAATATGCTTTCATAATTTTTTTTGCGAACGAAGAAGAGTTGAATTTGAACATTTTGAATAAGTTTCGATCTTGAATGCGATAGACAAGAAAAAATATGAAATATCATAATTCTTCGCCCACTTTTATATATGTGAAGGAAGTTCAGTGACGCCAGCCACTGATGCGACGGTAAAATACGACTCCCCAGGGCCGCCTGTGAGCACCTATTCGGTCGATGGTATTCTACAATTTGTTGCCAAACTTTATATTTTATTTTGATAGTTATAATGAAATCAAACGTTTAAAGAGCTCAAGCTCTAGCGCAAGTTGATTTCGTCTTTTGTTCGTGCAGAACAAATGCAACAATATTTGTCAATTACCAGGGTTGTTTATTCAAATATTAACTGTTGAAATACGAAAATGCTCGGTAATACACATGAGTGATTTTTTTGCCGGTCAAGTTGAGAATGGTTTGCAAGTCGGACTCCATGCGACTCCTACGCATAAAATAATCTTCTCCAGACTAAAATTACCTCGATGTCTCCTGGAAAAAGCTCGCTTGTACGCGATGGGGGAAAAACACTCGGCGATCTAGTCATTAAATCAGAGAAAATCAATTAAATGCTTACGTACGGTAATTCAAAAAATTGAAATTTCTGCGTGAAAAGATTTTGGACTGGAAATTTGTTTAGAAATATTCTCTTTGAGTATCGGAGAACTCTCACATCTATAGAACGCCCTAATTCATGAATAGCATTAGTTATAAGTTAATTTTAAATCCGATACAATTTGACACCTTGAATTAGCAATGTAAGGCATAATTTCCTGAATTCCTCTACATAGGCTGAAAAAAAATTCTCCTGAAAGCGAGCATTCGTGAATTAAGGACCCGTGGATCACGACACTACTGCACTCGTATATATTTACCTCGACACTACTACACTCGTATATATTTACCACGACTCTACTACACTCGTATATATTGATCAAGAGGCTCAAGTGACATCAGGACATCCTTCTGTGATCTACTCACTAGAGGATCTCTTTATTATGCAACAGCATATCACATTTGCCTCACCTGCTTAGGAAGCCACGCGATGCTTGGCAGGACCACATTGAAGAGATAATAAGATGGGTCAATCCACGATGGCTTCCTCTGAACAATAATTTTCTTCTCTTGTTGCATGATGGACAATTTTACTCGATGCTTTTCGTCCAGGGAACTTCTAATGGGAAAATAGCAGTTGTACCACCCCAAAAAGTAGGTCCTAACATATACCTGTAACTTTTTAATTTCTGTTAGACAGGTAGTCTATTGTAACAAGGTGCAACTAATCTAGCTCTCTCAACTGCTATGACCAGTTTAATGTCACAGTTCAACATATTAGGGACAAAATTGAAAATTAACTTCACACAGTTTCACATTTAGAGCATTGAATAGAAAAAACGCTACCTTATACCTGACTGTTTGTATGCCAAATGAGTGACAATTTCAAACGTTGAAAGAACGAGTTTAGTCTCAGGCACGACAATATGGCAGAAGAAATGCAAACTCAGCTCGGGCGCTACAAGCGCAGCCGCCTTGTGAGTGGGCATCTACAGGGTGGCCCAAAAGTGAGGTACCCTTTCATGAAATTGTGTCCTAAACGTTCGTTAACGTATCAGTGCTACCGATATCAGCGAGGGTACCTCACTTTGGACCGCCCTGTAAATACAAGTACACCAACGAACCTCATCATAACTCCGCAACGAACGGTATGCCATCGTGTAGAATTTATGCTTCTGCCCACCAGCGTTAAATACGAATAAAGTTGTTATTTTTGCGAAGAATGGGAAACAATCCATTTATCCGTACGTAAGTTGGTTGTTTCTTTTGTGTATGTGCATGCTCTTAGGAGAATATATAAAAGCAAATCACGGGGTAGAGAATCTTGAGTTTACGTAAACAAAGTAAAGCCTAAAAAAATCGTTTATTCCGAATTTGGTCACATACTAAGTACATACCTTACAGCCATTAGCGTTTTTCCATTAGTAAAGTTACAGCCGTAAAATTAAAACAGGCAAGCAGGGTACACATCTATACGAGCTAAATTTTGATGTATGGTCTATATTTTATTCTAATTATGTTGAATTCTTTCACTTTTAGACCCATATTTTTTAAATTAAATAATTAAGTAAAAAAAACTTGGATAAGGTACAGCATATGACATATTTGAAAAACAAAGCAGTACTTTGGAAAGAAATTACGTGTATATTCGTGCATTAGTTTAACACTGTTGAAAAAAAAAACATCCGTAACAGCTTATAAAAAACGCGTTTTACCATCGAAGAGTACAATAATTTCATACATTTCCACAAATTACGCGTATCTTGTAAGAGAATTTGGGTGTCACCCAGCGTTAAAGCTACAAAGAAGCGAAGAAAGTAGGGCGCACTTGATTAGTTTAAGTCAAAAGCTGATCTTGCAAAAAGTTAAGAAAAACCGTCAAGTTTATCTTGAAAAATAAAAATCGCTGTTGAAAACGAACCGTATCCTGATGGTGATATTATGGCGGTTTTATGAAGAACATCTAAATCACTATACAAATAATTTTTTTTATGACGGTCGACATTCCCATATGCTCACAGGATTTCATAACAGTTTAATTTTCAAATATCCCAAGATTTTCCAAGTTTTATTCGGTATTTCCAATGCAAGAGGTAACTAGGTATATGGTGGGAGCTGAATCATATCGTATTTTCATCTATGGGCCGTTGTTGACAATCTAAATGGTCTGTTTGGAGAGCATTCATTCTGTTCAAGACTCTCAAATGATTGTTATTTTTTTTTGAGCTCTCACTGATTGAGTAGTTGCGGCGGAGCATCTGGGGCAACGATTTAACGTCCGCTTTTGATGCGACCGATGCCCGGAAAACCAATTGGGCACTTTCATCTTCATAAACTGGAAAGGTTCGTGAAAACCTACAAGGTAATCTGGCTGCTTTTCGGTGGCAAGCACGCTAGGTTACACTAATCAATTCCAAACGGCTATTAATTTTATTGAATTTGAGGTCTGATGACTATTTCTAATTATCAAAGTAAAAATAAAGAGTCTAAGATCGAAGTCTAACATCTTTTACCCAACCATGAATGCGTGAATAAAAGTCTGCACCAGGAAAAATTCAATCAATGCTGGTAAATAATGGGTAGAAGTAGAGTTAAAAAATTGAAACTTTCCCAAAGAGGCTCATCAAAATCATCTAGAAAAGATAGCTACAGACACTGATTAAAGTATTTAACCTGCGGAGGACAGAAGTGACATTGACAAATATCAAGTATTATCACATGCTGTTGAAATATTCTACTCTGTTTTGGCCATTCAAAGTTTTAAACAAGCTCACGTATTAAATTACCTTTCAATATAAGTATTCAAATTTGCCCTCGAGGATTAAAATGTAAATAACTCAACGTTTGTTTTTTCACTGAGACAACGGGTAGGCATGAACAGCTCGGTTAACTTCGCGCCTCGTGAAGTATTTTCATATACGTAATTTATTATTATAGTTAGCAATTGTCTAGCTGAAAAACCTGAGTTCCTTCATCATTATTTATATCTTCGTTTAAATTTTCAGCTGATATTTAATAAAAACAACCTGAAGGAGTTTTGACATTTTTTTCTTCACTTTGAAGCTTGAAATCAATGGTAATTAATTATTTACGGGCTTTTCTTCGTATTTTAACTTATCACACGACGTATGCTTAATATGCAATGGCTTGTGGCATTCTCGGGCCATTGCAGACAAGAATGGGCGATGTCACTTTCACTCATCCCGTCCTCATGGTCTGTAATTACGACTGATGACCCACACTTTCTTCAGGAGCGCGGCACGGAAGTCCGGCACCTCTCACGCAGATTGTCAGATGCCTTCAACGGTAATGTCCTATTCATACGAAATCCATACGAAATTCACACTTTACTTTTGTCACGATACGTGCTTTATCCCTACCGCAAAACACATCCTTTTTCACACCTCGAAAAGTTATCGTCTCTCACTCACATAAAACCGACACTTTTCCGCTCCCAGAAGTCTGGCCTCCCCAGTCTCGCCAAACGTTTCCTTCTTCATTAGAGCAATACATGTCCGGCTTCGAGAAAGAAAATCAAACGCCAACGCTGTCGCTTTTGACAATAATAATGTACAGAAGTTGCGATGAATTTCAAATTGCGGAATTGAAAGTTTCGAGCTCCTCCGAGATGAGCGCGTATCGGTTTCGTCCAGGAAGACTCCATAATATAAGCGACCCAAGATGATGACGTCGGCCTTAAAGCATGATAGTTCATTTCGAAAATCTGTAGGTACTTATCTTTATCAGTTCGGCATAGATGTACGTTTCTGTACCTTAGCGATAATGCCTACTGTATCGACCAAGCATAAAAAATGAATAAGAAATTACCAAGAATTAAATTCTTGATAGATATCGATTATGGATAGTTGGTTATTAGAGTTTCGTTGTCAAAAATAATCATAGCGTCTACGTCAGTTTTTAAGTTTATAAGGACGCGGAGATGGTGGCAAGCAGCTCACTGTTCATATCGTCTGGCAAATCGATGCCGACATTAAAAAAAAAACAAGCCACATCTGGACCGCACCTCCTCCACACTCACGACGCTGCACCACAGCGCCAGTTAGACTGAGCTGCAACAGCGGCTGGAGGGAGTCGAGCACCGGCCTCCCCTTCTCTTGGCCGAGGGCACTCCACACGCTGGATTAAAAAATCAGCGTCACGCTGTCTTTTTCTAACTATTTTCTGCATAGTTCTTCTTTTGCGCTAAAAGCACTTCCGTGACTTCGTGAAGTTACGTTTGTATTTTGATTTTATCTGAATGAATTTTAGAAAACACATATTTTGTTCATTTTTACGTTCATGTACATTTGTGGCATAAAATCTTAAGCTGTTAATGCAACTACCGGTAAAGGCTCTAATTTTTACTGCTATTATTCCTAACAATTGTGTGAATTAAGTATTTAACCGTACTAATTAACTTACTTGAGTTGCAGTTTCAATTTTGATTAAATTTACTTGTGAACTTACAGCATAAATTTCATTTTTTACTCTGTTGCCGTTTGGGGCCATCGTTAACGGCAAAGAGGGTAGAAGCAAAGTAATTATTGTTGACAAAATATGACAGATCAGATGTTACGAGAATAATTACATTTCTTCCCAAACAGTGAAAGAAATTCAACAGTTTTTACACTTTTATTTTATAGTTATCAAGCATTTTACATTCATGTTAAAAAATATCGAAAACTGTTTTGAGTTACAGAAAACCATGATACCTGGGAAACCAGACGTCTCAGTCAGCAAAATTGCGTTTCCGTCAGCAAAATTGAGTTTCATCAGCATAATAACGTTTCAGTCAACTTATATAACAAATAGAGGTAAATAAGAAATTGATGTTCAGGCAAAATACAAGTAAGATGCAAAACAGCGCTGAATTGAGGTTATCTCTTGTTTATAAGTTTAGTTGTGCACGTTGTGCATCAGAGTAATTTGAGCGTACATCTCCTACTCTCATTACCAGAGTCAGTGAGTATTCAGAATTAACACCGGTTGTAGGATCTCAAACCTACTTCCTCGAAAATAGAGCTAAAAATGTGTTCGAAATGGAGGTGTAGTTAAATCCTGTTTTCGGGAATCGATCATTTTCTAAACTGAGTCGATAGATGAACCACTCAAAACTGACGCGAACTTCCCTGACTACCCAATATTCATATTGCCCAGTCATGCTCCTCTCAACCATTGCCGAGCCCAAATGACATCAGCCAATAAACACACCTTCACTTCTGGGTGGGGAAGTATTGAATGGACTGCCGGTCTCTCCTTTGTCCATTTTGTGAAGGGCACGAGCTGGAAAAATTCCCTTCCATACTTGGCCAGAGAAGCTCGTCACCAGGAGACGAAACACAACAGAAGAAGTGCCACCTACTTCCACAAACTCAATTACGAATGCTTGGTGCAGTCACTTTCACTCCACATTCAACACTTTTCCCATTGTAGAAAATCAGATTTTTGCGATACATGACTGCACGACTAACTTTTCCAATAAATCTTAATAAAAAACTCAGCTTGCGAGCAAAAGAGTTCTCATTCTATTAGGTTTACTGCCGGCTTCATTCCATATTTGTCACTAGAATTCCGTAGAAGTGTTGAGATAAATGATATGCAGAATCAAATTCAGTGTACACAAGAGATGTTGAATTCAACTAGTCTATTTTGACATGCGTAGTAAGTAAATTCCATGAACCTATAGCAAGAGGGTGCTATATTCTATGATACATATGACACTAAGATTTTGATTGAAATTATCGATTGATCTCTTGTAGTGCAGTTGCCTAATTTACTTTTAGAAGGTTGAATTGCATAGAATTTCATATGCAGTGTAACATTATAGACGGTATGAAACAGGTGACCAATTATGAGTAATAACCTTCTAATGAGGTTAACGAGTTATGCACCACATTCTTTCAGAAAGGGATTTTTGAATCTCACCCATATATGAGGCACCGAATTTGAGAGGTATGTCTTCACGATGGAAACGAGTTGCTCAGTGCATACATGACGCTCCTAATAAAATTAACATGAAAAGACGAAAAATCAATCATCATAGAGAAGAAAAATATCGGACACATGAAAGTACGTCTTCAATCTTAAAACACCTACTCGTTACCTAAATCAAATTCGGTGCTCCGAATGGAAGGCATTAAATAGCAAGCATTACGCATATTATACATCCAGCGTCTTACATGTTATGCCCAATTTGTTTTAGCACTTAATTGAACACAAATTTCAGGCTCTAGACAGGGTAAGCCAAATCTCCACATACTCGTAGCGAGCCTTTGACTGCATTCCACTTTAGAATTGGGCCATGTATTCTCACGAAATACAATGCTCATTGAAGGAAGGAATCTTTGTCAAGAGCTTTAACTACTCCCTGCATCAACACACAAAAAATATCGAGCAGAAAAGTTTTCGACTACGGCTTGTGGCCTTCTTGTTTTCCTGGTTAGATTTTGGCTACTCACGTTGAAAAGATATACATTGTTAACTTTACGATTTTAATTTAGCTGTTGAAACCTAATTCCCAGCATAAATTTTGGAAGAATTTTCCGGAGTGACCGCATTTTGTTTCTCTTTTCCGATCACCTTCGACAGGCTAAGCGAGACAAAAGAGCAACGCCTCTCTACATTGAATAACGACTGCTCTCTTCCAGCCACGAAGCAACGTAAGATGTCCTGCATTTGTCTGACCAGCTCTGCAAGTCATTTGGTTCAATAGAAGGCTCTTTTACATTTGTTGTCAGGGATGAATTCTGCGTGGAAATATAAATAAACTTGTGCTTACACTCTTACTAGTGGCAATGTTTTAATGTGATGTTAAAGAGTGAGCTTCGATTTCTTACTTTAAGATTAATTTCTCAAACAGGAGATTGTCTCGAGCAAATTAATAAATAATAATACATTTAATAATAAATAATGCTGCCTGTTTGTATGGCTATTGCTCATAACACCCGGGTTAAAGAACTGCAAATTACTACTGCTCATAACAGCTGCAAGTTCGTGCAAATTAGCTTTCTG
Source organism: Orchestia grillus (assembly GCA_014899125.1). Classification (NCBI taxonomy): domain Eukaryota; kingdom Metazoa; phylum Arthropoda; class Malacostraca; order Amphipoda; family Talitridae; genus Orchestia; species Orchestia grillus. Next base: position 51,810 of record VOMN01052683.1, on the reverse strand, counting down.
GTGCAGCAGTTTCAATGTTAAACAGAATTCTTTACGAACCGACTACTGCAATTTTTTACATTGTTCGTGTTTAGAGCTACGGTTAACAGTGAAAGACAGAAACGTTACATTACTAAGACAACCTTAAACGTCAGCTGTTAAAATAAAGATGATAACTGACGCCGAACAGTAAATTTTAAAAAATACTAACACCTTTCACAGTGATTGTGACTAATTTTTAATGTTTTCACGCTTAGTGTTCAATGCATCGAAAACTGTTTTGACTTATAGAAAACTGAAATGTAAGGGATACCAGTGCTTTTCTCTCATTCAGTGAGATAGAAGCAAATGCATAGAATCCATCATTTATTAATGATATCATTGTAGTCATTACCTGGACTATATTACTCTAACAGAACGAAAAACTTCACGTCGATAATTTTGGTGTGCAACTTAGTCTCAAAAATTTACGAATCAGTTTGAAGTAAAAGTAAATTTTGCATGAAGTGAGCGTCGTCCGAAGCCGACCAATTAATTAGGAGCTTTGCTTGTATTGCTCTTGCACTGCTCTCAAATTTGAGAGTGTATTCTTAAAGCTCGTACATTGGGCGGAGTGGAGCCCGCACGAGCTCTCTGACGACCTGTTCGAAGAGGGAAACGGGCAAGGAAGGTCCAATGTAGAATTGCAAGAAGTATTCTGCCGCTCATTTTGGTGAGCGACTTGTGAGTCAACTCACGAAAAAATCATGAGGGTGGCAGTCAATCTGCTTTATTATCACATAATCAACTATATCATCGAGTTCCTGATATTCAAGTAATCGTAGTACATAAAAAATATTGGAAGCCATTTCCTGTTTTTGTGATATACGTTCAACACATGATCTAATATAGCAGAACAACTTAGACAAATATACCAAAACCATTCAACATTCAGAATGTTTCTTCAATTAGTCAACTCTAAATATCTGACCTAAGCAGAGAAAATAAAACGCAGCATGCATAGTTTTGTATTCTCATTACGTAATTTTTTGTCTGCTATTTTTCTTCGCACATCTAAAAATGATCAAAATACCTTAGGTTCCAGGTTGACTCTCAGTAACTCGAAATGCAACCCCAGGACTGTCATATTAAGAGTGCAGCTCATAGAAAACTGTGCCCTCAACTGAGAAGAAATTCAGGAGCAAGGTTACCTGAAGTCGCCCTGACAAAAAAAGACAACTTCTCCAGAGCCGAGAGCAAGTTACGATGCTACATGAATGCCACGATCGTTGATTCAAAAGTATTGAAATAATTCATTATTCAAAAGATTTGATGTACGCAAATTATTATCTTGGGATGATATGAAAACAACTTACTCGTTTCAAGTTTTATTCACGCTCCAGAGCGGTCACGTTGCTTCGAATTATAACCAGAGGGATATTGAAGGTGCAGCGTCAAGAGCTTCCAATCATACTAGCTACTATAGATTATTGAAATTAAAACTTTGAGCAGCTCGGAAGCTTCTTACCATGAAATCCTACGGCGTTAGAATTGGTCAATTGCTTTTGCAAAATGTCTAATGCGGATTACTTATGTAATTGCCTGATCAGAAAAAGCAATGAGAATTCCATCGAAAATTTCCATATGAAATACATCATGAACATCTGAAGAGAAATTTCTTTAAGCCTGTAACTCTAATGATGCAAAAAATGTGAACATTAGACCTGTCTGAAATTATTATTACTGATGCCTTAGGTATCATGAAGTTATAAGGAAACGTTTTTTCATAAAACATTGAGGTGCTAACTTTAAGGTAATAAAATAAAGTCTTCATTTTTGTAAACACTCAAACGTTAATTTTTCAAAAATGTCTAAACCAAAACACATCTTAGTGAATGCAGACTTCATTATTCCTTCCGAAGTGATGGATCACTGACTTACTGTGGGTGTCTCAGAATCGGAATATTCAGGTATTGACAAAGTTTCTCTATCACTTTGCCCTTTTTTAACCAGCAATTATTGAACAAAACAGATCTTCAAGTGGTTACATCCATAGGCCTTGAATAATTCTCAAATATTCAATTTCGGCGTTTTTCCCATAAAAGAAGTAAGCCAGAGAAAAATTCCTTTCAATCGATGTTTAGATAGCTTCGAAAGAAAGTTTTCCTTCCTGCTCGGGTTTCCTCGCAAGCTTCTTAAAAAATGGTCCTGTAGACACGCCATTTTGTACACACTCTAGGATTTATTACGTTACTTTCAGAAAAATTGTGAATAAACAAACATTCACGTATAACTTAGCTCTTCGTCAGCGGCTTTCGATATCGACAAACGGACGAATCTGCTCTAACGCTTAATATGTCGGTGTCAAATTGTACTCGAATTAGTAAATAAAAATATATTTTGCACCCATCGATCCTCCGTTATAGCTTTGAATAAGTGCGAAGACACACAAGCACAAACACATGAAAGACAGAGAGAGATACAGGTACATGTTAAACAATTACATTATGATAAAATGATGGCGGCAGAGATATACATATGCAAGGTCGCTAAAGCTGTACGTACAGAAATCGTTGTCCTTGAATTGACTTTTTCTAAAGTGAAGTCAATACATACTTTTTAATTTATTTACTTCAACAGAAAATCACGAAGATTCCTTAACAAATGGCTCTTTACAGCTGTAACACTGGTGTTTGCTAAACTTAACCTGGTCCATGGAACAGAATTCACATATTCTTTAGCAATAGTCTAATCGTTCTATGAATCAATTGACTCAGGGTAACCAAGGGGTAATAAAAATTGAATGGATATTACGACTATCCTACAGCCTTTTCTTCATTTCAGCTCTTCACTGTTTAAATAAACCAGGAAATTTTCCTAACATAATGGAATATAAACAGAAATTAAATTTGAATTGGATACAGGCAGCCTGAACTAATTTGAATTGGACATAGGCAGCCTGAACTAAAAAATACTGAACTGCTCCAATTTCAAAAGTGCCGTAAATTTGATCCCACTAATTTTGCCAAAACTCTTGTTCTTCACTGTTTTTTCAAATGATAAGAAAAATTATTTCATGTATTTTATAATTGCGGTAAATTTCTTTGTTATTACTTATATCTATTTTTTAGTAAAATTAAATGATGCACTGCTTCTCTGATTTGAGTTTTATATAAACTTCAAAGATATCAATCGCAACTACGCGACAAAATCACATGCATCTGACTAGTAATGCATGAAATTTCAGCCGAGTATTTGCAGAACTAACAACTTTCCTGATCCCAACCTAGTTAAATGTTTCACAGCGCACTTTTAACCAGGCACACTTCCATCGTATATTGTTATGTGACATTCTTCATTCAACGTTAAGCTGATGTATAAAGAATTGATTGGTAACATTATTTCTGAACATCAATATATTTTTTAAGTAATTTACGAAAAGGAATTATAGATGGCGAAACATTTTTTATAACAAGTCTTAAGAGCAGAATTTTTGTTGTCAGTTGATTTGATTTTCGAATCTGGAGACTAGTTTAAATTCTACAAGTTAGTTCTTATCTTGCGCGTATCAACCATAAATACCGCCTTTTTAGTATAAAAAAGAGGTAGAAATAGTAAACATTGACATATGATTAGATAAAATACTTTTTGTGTTAAATGTAAAAGCAAAATACTAAACAGAAAAAGAACCCTTAGTTCACGACGAACAAATTCGATACGAATCAAACATTCTTGCTCTCCAGCGGCTCGGCAGCAGTTTCATCGATGGTGATGAAGTGGACGTAACTTCTAGATCCGCTCGCTGGATAAGATCACTCAATAAAAGTGTTTAGTTTATAGAGTTAGCAGAAAGGTAGAGAGCGTTGACAGTTTTCAAAGGCTTCAGTAGCAAAACAAAAATAAAAGAGCTGAAATATTATTACGATAACATTTGATACCTTGGACATCCTAGTTATATTTTTGTACGGCTAAATAAATTTCTCTTTGGTGGCGCTAACGATCTAGTGCTCCACTCCATATATATAGGAATACTTCTATAACTATGTCTTTATTTCTACCCTCACGACTTTTATTGCGAGCGCTTCAGTGCAGCAAGTTAACTTTTTCTAGGAACTGTAGAACCAGTCGGCGGTACTCGGTCGGATATTTGGTGTAGTTTGCGCAGTGCGGAGTCTCTTCAAACACCTTCGTTGTTACCTGCACTCAGAAGACATTTCATATGTTAGAAGAATGAACATCAGTGCATTACTATGCGATCAGGTGGAATTTCCTTTTCCAGTCACATGTTTTAAACTAAATTTTACAGTGAATTGCTCTCAGAAGTTGCGCCATATAACAAAAATTTCACTTATGTCTTGTACCCAGATTAATAATATATTTTCTCCCCTCCTTGTAACTAAACACAATAAAAAACATTAATTGTAATATTAGAAATTCTCTTTTGTGGTTAGGTCTGGGAATTCTTCAATTCACCTTTTTCTAATTTAATACAAATAATAAATAAAGTAAAATTATAATGCTTAGCAATGTTTCATAGACATTATGGGTATTTACTCTTGTGTTGCAATAATTGGAGTTAAGAAATCACCAGGGCTAGACAACATCGAAATCTGACATATTGTGAACAGGTGACGCACCCTTTTGCTCCAGAATCACGGCCATTATATAACCCTGGTTAACGATAAATATAACTGATAAACGATGTCCTAAAAAAACAAATTTTTATTACAGATGTTCTTTTTAACAGTGAAAGTTAGTTGAAAATACCCACAAAAGATCTATCACTCGCCAATAACGATGTACCTTATTTTTCTCAACAGGTAAGAAATATTTTTTTAAAATATACGGATATGGTCTTCATGTCCTCAGTTTTCATTTTTATTGTAAAAATAATTCACTATCACTGCCACTGCAGAGATAGTATCGCGCGCTCTCGTTCACAGCTTTTTTTGATCATTGAACGTGCAAAAATATTATACACGGACGATCATAAATTCTTTGTAGGTTTTCAAAGTGACGAGTTTGAAAAGGATAATTGAGCATTCATAACAATAACTGATTATTTTAACAATAAATCCAAGACATTGGTCTTAAGGAAGTGACTTAATCCATCCACAATTAAAAACTATCTATAATACATAGGTAGCTGATACCTACAAAGTCTGACGCAATAATTTGGACACCATCATGCTTTTATTTGTTAAGATTGATTCACTCTGAGGTTTGTGAAGCTTGTACGAGAGCAAAATAATATCCTTTGGACGTACCACAGCTCCTTCAGCCGAGTTTCGTCCACCTCAGGCTACTTATTACAGTGAACTGGAAAACAGGCCAGCACAGCAAATCTATGCTTGGCTTAAATTCGAAAGTCCTTCTCGTCATCTGCGTGCACTCGCTGTAGAAAGTCGATACACTTTGCGCTATCAAAATTTTTATTCACCCAGAAGTAGAGTGGGATGAGTAAATTTCTACGAGCCCAAATCGCGTATTAGTCCCTTATTTTTCTTCTGCGTCCCTCCTATTCACTAAAATAAATTCCTTAATCAAAACAATGAAACATATCAATTTTAGTCAATTATTCACTCGCATGGCTTATACATGTACAGATTGAATATTTGTTTGAGAATAGCAGTGGTCGGTCGACTCGGTCAAGTATGAAGAAATAACTCACGTCGTATCCTAGTTCGATCCATCTGCGCGTAATGCGGTCGTTGACATGCACGGGGCTGAGGGGGTCGCAGCTGGAGCACATGTACAGTCCAGGCCCGTCAACAGGGCACAGGTAGAAGTAGTTTGCCGCCGCCAGGTAGTGACGTGTGGCAACGTCATGCCGAGTACGAAGGAACCAACTGTAAAATGCGTCATTGTTCTTCACCTGCTTGGACGCATTACGCCGGGGATTTTTCCTCGCAGTAAATTAACCTTTTTCTTTGGTTGGTGGTCCCGAGTTTGAATGAATAACTGAATGAAAAGAAAACATGAATTGGTTAACCCTACCATTTGCTTTACGGGTCACATTCGGGACCAGATGCTCGTAAGTGAATTGCAACCCATGTGCGTAAACTAATTAAGCTAGCGTGCGACCTAAAAGTCCCGTCCGGATCTAAAGGATTAAGTCATCGCCTCCAGTTCAAAATCGAAGTAAAATTGTTGACAAGCCGTCCGGTGCTGCGAGTTTGCGCGTGAGGCAAACGATAACAAGTAATTCAGAGTTAGCTCTAATCAGGTCAGCCAATATAGATAACGCTCCTTATTAAACTCAGTTACGTAGCTTGTCCCAATTAAAAGTAAATAAATGCACCATTCCGATTAAATATTTCTTTAACTGTCTAATGAAGTTTCCAATTGAATATGAGCTTTCATTGGTAGATACTCCAATTAAATTCTAGGCCACTTAAATTTTCTTTTAAAGTTGTTCAGCTGTCTTAAGAGTGGTGCACAAATTCATGAATTTCAAAACTTAATGAATAAATCTAAGATGGATCTTCTCCTTTTTGGAAAAGTAATTTTAGAAATTCTAAATACTTGAAAGTTCATGTATAATAACTAGATGTAAAATGTCTGCCATCAGTCGTTGATGGAATGTTCACCTGTCGAATTCCTGAATACCTTAAGAAGTGCACCATTACAGTTGACACAGCCTTTCTTGCCCTAATTAAACTATTTTCTAACCTAAAACGTTTGAAAGTATTTACTGTACTTCAAAGTGTGCTCTCAAGTGGTTTTTAAATACAAATAAAATACCTTCTGTAGTCTATTATTAATGCCAAGAACTTAAAAACCTAAACTCCGCAAATAGTAGTCTTTCTGCCTAATCAGTTTTAGTACTTCAGCGTTGCGAATACCGCTGCGCCAAAAAGTACCTGCATGTAAAAATCTCCAGCATGGGCTGATGTTGATCGAATTTGAAGACGTTGTATTGATCCAAAGTCAAATCCATCGGGACCAATGCATATTAATCATAGATTTGGCCGATAAATAAGCGACGAGTTGGATATACTTAGGTTCAATATTACATTACAAGTACTTTAATTATGATTCTCATACGGTCATTAACATGAATTTGTATTCCAAAGTGATATTTATATATAAATCAAAAAGGGTTCGAAGCGAGCATGTTTAGTTTTCGATGGGATTTCTTCCTCTTTATATTTCAGTTTCATAGCGCTATCAGAAAATGTAGTTCTTAAAGGGAAAAATTATATTGAACTTTGAACTAATGATTCTGCACCAGTACATAAGTGAAGATTTTTAAGTATGTTACTGTATGGTGCGTAAAAAAAGGTCGTTAAGTAAGTTTTTCCAATTATTTAGCAGACTATTCGATTTGTACGAGAAATGAAATGCGAGTCAGCCCGATCTGTATGGATATTATTCACGAAAAAAGTGGTACAAAAATTATTGCAGCTAAATCTTATTGGGTTTCAAGAATGTACATCTCTGTTTGAGTGACTTCGTGAGTCCTTGCTTGACATACAGAGCGCGAGGGCTGGTTGAGGACATGTCGTTTTCAGTTCATTATACACTCGAATCATTCAAGATATTATTAATATTTTAGATAACTCATATCAATTAAGATTTTATCCCAGGAAATGATCCCAGGGTGATACACACACACCAAATTTCCGGCTCCTGAGGAGAATTTAGGAGCTGTGCAGGATATGTCACGCCACTTTATATTTTTTCACAAATTCTTACGGTTAATGCTGCTAAATACATTGATATTTTAAAGACGGTTATAAAGCCTTGGAAGGATAGAGTATTCAATGGAAGGCCATACGTCTTTCAGCAAGACTCAGCACCTTCTCACAAAGCCATAGTAATCCAAGATTGGTTATCAGAGAATTTTTACGATCATGTGACCCCCAATTTGTGGCCCCAAACTCGCCAGATTTAAATCCTATTGACTTTTACCGCGTGAGCAGCGTTGTTGAAAGAGAGACTAATCGATATCCTCTTAGTACCATAGCTTCACTGAAGGCCGTCATTGTCCAAGTGATAGAATGAAAAATGATCACCTAATTTCAGCTTGTCAATGATTTCAGACCCTCATAAAAGCAGTCACTGAAGCTAAAGGTGGCTTTTATAATATTTTGATAAAGAAGTGATATCAAGAATATTTGTACAAGTTTGATTTAAAATTGTACAGTTTTTGAAAAAATGTTATTGTTTATTTAACATGCTAAAAGGACCTCAAATAGCTGTAATACCATGTTCATTACTGTGGAGGGAATGCATTTCAGGGAGTATATCTCAAGTAAATATTTATCTTTTCTCATTTATCCAAAATTGATATTCGCCTTAAGACTCAATTTCTATTCCACTTCTGAAACTATGAATATAAACATAACTCACAATGTTATGATACCGCAAATAACCAATATTTTGTTCTCTTCAATATCACATTGTGAGACCATAAATTATCCCAAAAATGAAGCTCAGCCTAGATTAGCTAGAAAATGAGTGTTCAAGTCAGCACCAGGTTTTCGACCACACGCTGACCTTATACACCAACACATAACATGATACCAACTCGACACAGCTGGAGACGTAGCGTCGTATCTTCTCGTTGGCGGTGACGCTGGTGGCGACACCGATGGGCATGTTGGGCAGGTCGACTGGACTGTCCCAGACGTGGCCCACGAGACGTCGTCTGATGCTCCCGTACTCAGGAATCTCGTGGATCTGATGTGAGGAAGGCCAAAACTATTACGTGAGACTGCCGTACTCAGGAATCTCGTGGATCTGATGTGAGGAGAAGCGTTTGGAGACATGTGAAGGCCTATTACGTGGGACTGATGAAAGCAAGACTCGCTGAGTGAGATATGAACACAAGAATCGTTCCATGAAACTTATGTAGAATTATCTGAATCTTTCAAACGTCATTGGTAAATAAAAACACGACTGTTCCTACCAGAAGATATTTAAGAAATTATTAAAGACTTCTCTCAGAAGTTAAATAAATAAGAGAAATGAAGAGGAAAATATGGTGAAGGGGAAACAAAAGCGTAAAAAGCCTTAATGAACTTAAAACGGCCAATAGTTTACAAGCACTAAACTAGATAAATCCAAAGATCGTCAGCTAGAACGTAAAGCTATCAAACATGTTTCAACAACATTCGGGTATTGGAAGGAACACAGTGAGCAGAATTTGGTCTACAGCTTTAGAAAGTTCGTCCAAGATATTGGTGCTAATAAAAGTTTTGATCCAAGACCTCCTCACAGGCCGAAATAAGACAGACTGTCGTTCACAGCTGAATGAATTAACGATAAAGTTGTACGTCCCAACAGTCTAACGGCATCCGACGAACAACAAAAATTGCATGCACCAACTGTTTCTGACCAGAGGAAGTACTTATTGGCCTGATGATGGAAAAATTAAAACAAAAGTCTTATGCTTAAGAAATTAATTTAAGCTAAAGCGATTTTAGCGAACTTTACTTCCTCCAAGACGTTAAATTCTCGAAGTCAAAAAGCTAAATTTTATTGGAAACGTAAGAGATATGAATTTCTTTAACCTACGCATCCTGTTTTTCAAAGAATCAATTCAGCATGTAGATACGAACAGACTCTTCTTCCATACATCGCTTCAGACAGAGTGAACAACTTTCAGACGTCATCATTGCTTGGGGAAATAGCATAATAGTTTTCAGCAATAATTCCGTGTGCGAATACGTTGTTATCTTTCATGCGTCATTCTTGTGAACCTTTAGAATCCAATGCACTTGAAAAACGTTTATGATTTTGTGCACAGAAAATGCACAGGTTTTCAAAGCGTAACAGTTTTTAATTCTCATCCATAAGTTAACTGGTGCGTTGTTACATATGAATGAAGGCTCCATGCAATAGGTACCCTCGGATTTGACTGGATTACTAAGATATTTATTTTCATCCAAGCTTACCGTGTTAGGAAAATACAATTTCATATAAGCTCGCCTTTTTAGGTGAATACAATCTAAACAAGCTTAACATTGGGAAAATGCAATTCTAAGTAAGCTTAGCATTGGGATAATACAATTCTAAATAAGCATAGCATTGGGAAAATACAATTCTAAATAAGCTTAGAATTGGGAAAATACAATCCTTAACAAGCTTAGCATTGGGAAATAACTATTGTAAATAAGCTTAGCATTGTAAAATAACGATTGTTAATAAGCTTAGCATTTGAAAATAACAATTGTAAATAAGTTTACCCCATACAGCAAATACAGTTTGCGACCAGCTCACCATTTTGACAGCCTCACTGAAAGCGTACGCCCCGACGCTGAAGCCGAACACCAGGACCCTCGAGTACTGAGTGTTCGTTGCTAGGAAGTCTACGACCTGCTGCGCTACCACCTATAATGAGAAGAGTTAACAAAGTTAACCATTGTCCATAGAAATGTATAGGGCGATGTATGAACAGTGCCCCACTAATGTTTACAACTACATACGGAAAATGAGTTCTCACATATTTTTAATATAGTTGGAGTAATGAAAATTACACTGCTCATAGAACATATAATGTAGCGTATAATAAGATAATCATAATTAAAAATAGCGAGGAAGTCAGCCCATACAAGAAAATCAATATTGTTGTAACGTTAAAGTTTTCATCGCAATTGTTAATCATCTCTTATTATTTTGTAGCGTAACCCTCGTTACTCAGTACTGCACCTGTGGGCGTCCGGAAAAGTTAGTAGGTCCTACAAGCCTATTCCATGTTTCCTGCCAATATTTTCTATGCTTCCCTACAAATTTCCTTTAGGTCAGGTATGTTTTACGATTCCGTTCTAAAATTCTTAATTTCGGTTTTCTCCACAAGTTTCCGATGGGGTAAGATCTGAAGATTTACTTGGCTATTTTAGAACGGAAACGTGCACTAAGAAGGTCATCGTTTGTGTCTGAAGTAGACCCTGATATCTTTAGTTTTTGCGATCACCATGGAATGGGTAAAACTTCGGTGTTAATTTTAACACTCTCGTAAAGTTAAGTATGAATATAGCTCATAAATAACTACCATCAGTAGGTCCAGTAGCTTTGATTTGAATTTGAGAGCTTACAGCACGTTCTAAATATAATGCGATCACAGTATAATCGTGCATAGTAATAAATATGTGTTCAATGAGGAACATCTTTCTTCCGAAGACTGGTGAGGGCCGTCAGCAAATTCGCCTGCAATTAATGAGGAGCTGCGAAATGTTCTCCTTTATTCCGGTAGCTGAACTACCGCATCGAGATAGCACTAAAATAATGCTAGATGGTGGTCAGTTCATTGTTCTTGGTATCTTGAAATTGATCAATCTTACCTATGTGCTGTTGAATATTTGGAAATTCATAACTACAGCTCTGTTGCACACTAGAGATGGACTTCATCACACCGCTCATTTCCTCTTAGTCAGGTAAGAGATTACGTTAATTTGCTGTAAAATTAAAACGCATGCAAGCATACCGTTTGCATACGTTTCAGAGTTAAAGTATTGAGGTTTATTTCCGTAAAACCTGACGGAACTTATCGAGCTTTACGACAACCTGCTCAATTATCTTTGGCTTACGTTTGTACCTGCAACTTGTATGACGAATGAATCAAAAGCAAACGAATCTGACAGGACCCGTGGAAATTTTTTATTATTAAGCCCATAGTAAATGTACTGAGTGCACAAACTGTTTTTCATCTAAAGTGAACATTTTATTATCAAAAATAAGAAGTTCTCCCGAGCTTAATTCTTATGATGAAGAGAAGGGGCTTTAGCCGAGATTTTCTTGGGAAGTTTGTGTTTTCTGAAGAACATGGCTATTTTCGTCTGAAATTTATCACTGAACTTATTAAAAGCATTGCCTTATTGAGTAACGGTAATCAATAACGTATATATATATATATATATTCCAATAAATTTCAAGATAAGCATAGTCTTTCCAATTGCATACCTGTACATACTAATATGTACCAGGTTTCCAGATGCACGTGAAGACATTGTCGAATGTTCTCGAATGGAAGTTTTCATATTTTGGGAAACCGTACGACAGGATGTTAGGATGACCTGTTTCCAACAATTAGCAAAATTTTCAAGTTGCCGTTTCTCTAAGCTAGGGGCATCTCACGCTGAGCGCACAGGATTCGAGTGCCATAAATGGCACAGGTGAAACCTCTGCACGAGACAAAGTAAGCTGCGTACCTGCGTGCCAGACGTGGGTTGCATGAGGTCCATGCCCGTTATCTTAACCGTGACCACGTCCATGCCCAGCTCCGTGAACAGGGAGGCGTATTTTTGCACGTGGTGCCTCTTGGACGTCAGCCATGCGTACATGAGCACCAGGCGGCGCGATGATGGAGTGTCCGTCTGAAATTGCGTCAGTAAATACAGTTGGACGATGCGTGCAGAAATTGAAACTGTATTATCTGAATGATAGATACACGTGAAGCTGCGGTGTTCGTTCATTAGTAATCTTGATGCAACAAAAGAGGCGCTCGTTCTCCATGCAGTTTCATGCATGGAGCCGCCGGTGTGAAAATTCCCCACCTTCATTAACGAGCATACGTTCAGGCGAATCAAATCAGTTCGTCTTTGATCGAAATGTCCTGTTATATCTTTCATAGTCTTTTTAAGTCAGGTCATGTTGAATTATTACGTTCCAGCAAATATCAACCTCATGAAAAAGTTGATCAAAAGAAACTTCCTAATAAGAAAAAGGGCGTACGCACAGTCATGTGCCAGGAACAATTGCTTACAGTTGCAATGTCGTGCGTTGCAAAACTCTATGTCATGTCGGACATACTCCTGACACAGGCCACTCACGCAGACGTCTTCAAGAAAGTTTTCCAAGTATACTCTTCCTCATTGTAAGATGAAGTAAGATGTTGTGTTCTTACGGAACAACGGGCCCCCTTCATGTGCAGCTAGCTACTCGTTAGGAAAGACGCAGTTTTTTCTTCATCACTTTTGTGCTTTGCTTCTGCAAATAATTATATCATACCTAAGGTGCACAAAAATAAAGTATTCGTTCACAGGAATTGAAATCTCCTGAATTTCTATGAAATTGAAAGGAACAAACATACCCGAACCGAATTATTCGTCGAACATCCTACAGACAACGGTTGATGACCTTAAGATCGTATCGCATATTTTGAAAGCTTACCTAACATTTATCGTAGGAAAAGCTCAGTTTCTGTTGCTATGTAAGAAATTTCATTTACAAACACTATGTAGCTTCGAAATTAGGGATTTGATTACATACGTAAGTGGATATGAAGGTTATACGTCGACCTTTTAGATTCAGGAGCTAGATTAGATAGTCAAGACATCAGCCTTGGAAGTGACAAGCTACGATTCATCCTTTTTTGAAATGTGACCGCTAAATGCCGCTTACGACCTATTAACTAACACGAAATTTGAAATAAAATCGTTATTAATTGAAAATAACGTATTATTATTAGAGATCCAAAGAAAAAGAAGCATATGCAGATTTTTCTTCATATTATCACAATTTTCTGCCCTTCATGAGAAGTTCCGGAAACAATATATGTTTTCAATTTATGAACGATGGTACCTAGTCTCAATTAACGCATGAAGCTCAAGTTTCTATAATCTTGACTTCGATAACAGTTTTCATCCTCATATTTCTCAATTTGCTAACTTGTCTGATAATTTTTCTTCAAAGTATGTACATAAATTCCAGCTTTAGGATTAATTTTTCACTTTGTTATGCATTTTTTAAACATGAGAAGTAAATAACGTTAAAGGTTTGCAATAGTTGTTGATATATTAATCATCTAATTTTGTTACCCAGATATTTTATAATTTACATATTTCCAACTTTTATATCTACGAAACAACAAGAGCATGCGTAGGAAGATCCGATCCCCTATGTTCATTTTCGTACTAATTTCGTCCGTAGAGCGACGTATTCTATGATGACGGACCGGTCTGTGTTGAAATCTATATGTCCACTCGAATTCCTACGGAGGAATTGTTCTTGTATCTTCTCATCTACAAGCACGTTTAGTACACCGTATTTTATAAGTATGACAAGAGCGTAAACAACGAATGGCGATTGGCAACACGATTATTTTCATTTGTAGAATATCTTTCATAGAAGAGTCTATCACCTCATACTTGATTGTTTGACATAGTTCTTACAATATTTTAAACTCCTCCACATTGTTCATTATGGACAACGTTATACGCTACTATGTTGAAAAATGTGCTTAGATGAATAAAAAAATCAGCTAGGCTTTCTCTCATAGAACGTTGGCTCAACTAATACTGGAATTTCAAAGGAATAGATGCACAAGAGTGAGGGAAATTTCAAAATCAGAATCCCATCAGACCAATAAAAATTTGCGTCTCACTGATGCAGTTCTGTAACTTGAACCAAATGAAGTTTCTTGAATCGTTCAAACGGGCTGCCAGAGATGAGGTGATGACTTAAAGAAGAGCTTTGCATCGGCCAAATTAAGGGTCAGTGCCCCGATTTGGAAACAACGCAACCCCTTTAAAATTGATGAAAACCGTGGTCAACAATGTTCTAGTGTACGTGGTTTTCCCGCCGGATGAAGTGCATTGCAAATGACCGTTTTCTTGCCCTAATGCTAGTGAAATAAACAAAATCTTTAGGTTATAGAAAAATCATTCCCGTAAGGAAATTGTAAACAAAAGTCTCCAGATTAGGATCGCCGTGAAAAATACTGGGAGAATTATGAATCTTAACCCCGTACTTTTTTCTGTCTGCGCTGGAAAATCTTTATCAGTATTTGCTCCTTCGTATGTTGATCAAACATTTGCATAAAGTTATTTAATAATTTTCTACGTCATATACTTGGGAATATTTAGACTGTAATGAGACGTAAAGGAGGTCCAATAAATTAATAAATACGATAAATTTTACTCGTCAGGGCACCCAAAAATCTTTAGTCGAGTCATCTGTTACAAAGTTAGGAAAGAAGAAATTTCTACTCAGAAATATTTTTATGAATAGAGCGGGGCGTATAAAAATAATATTTCGTGAAAACCTAGAGTGACTTCAGTTTGCATTAGTACAGAGAAACGATTCTGAAACAGTCGCTTGTGAAGTTTATTGTTAATAGCTAAACATGACGAATAAACCTTTTCCTTAAAATTGAAGAGTTCTAAGTGTACGAAAATATCACAAATAAAATGAAATAAATTCCTTAGCAATAAAATACAATAATATTTATATATCACTTCCTAACAATGAAAATAACTTTATGTTGAACAGCTCCAGTTTTCAAGTGCGCAATATAACTACAAAATGAAGCAACGAGCAGCGTCGACAGCAACGAACAATTTACTTGTCAACATCCGGTGTAACATTTTTTGTTAATCGTTAGAATTTTAAATCGTTGATGTCTTTTACCGATTTCCTATAATGTAGACTATCTGCTCATTTCATTTTGAATTACGTAAAAGGCATCAAATTTCCCTCACCTTGAATCTTGAAATTTATCATTTGTTATGATACGAGAAATTGCACCACCTGTCAAGCAGAGAATTGTGTTTCATGTTTCTACGCTGTGGAGGTCGAGACCAGTTCATGCTAGTACGTTCGTCTCTATTCAAACAATTTCCTAATAATTTGTAACTGGAGGCACCCACATGCAAAGGACAGGCGCATGGCGGCAGCAAGCAGTGCATGCTGCATAGTTTGGTGCGTAACAAAATTACAGCGCAGGAACATTTGCCTGATAGAACAGATAAAAACGCAAAGGTATCATTTGCAGAATGCTCTACACAGACAATCCCGACTCGTCATAAAAACATAAAACAATTGATCCTAAATATTATTCTTCAACCCCTAACCCCTGGGCTGATGTTACACTCTCTCATCTGTACTCAATTGTAGTGGATTACGTGACGCCAGATGCGAACAATGGCAACAGGGCGCCGTGTGCTGACCTGCTGCACGCTGTAGCGCTCCATGTAGTAGCTCAGACGCTCCCAGGTGGCCCCTTTCACCGCCGGCACCCTCGCCTCCTTCTCCTGTCGCTGCGGCTCGTCTTGGTTCACGGACGGGGAGATGCTGGGGGCGTTTGATCCCTGCGAAGAGTGAGGGGTAATTAAAGGCTTCAACTCTTGCTAAACTAATCACTGGGAACACACTGTCAAGCACGCTGTCAATAATCCGTGATGCTATCACGAATAATGGAACAGAGGTCCGCGTCTGGAGAGTAGACCGGTCAGAGATCTTGCTTTAGAAAGATCAGTCCGGTCTCTGAGGGCACTGTCATCGGTCCTGCGCCATCTCTAGAAGTATACCTCGTCTAAGCGTTGCAAATTTAAATACATCATCTCATCAATAAATATTTTTAATCTAGGCTAAAACTCAGTATCGGCATAATTAAAAAACAATCCTCTTATTTGGAAGTGCAAAAATGCCACATCAGTCAAGCGTCTTCAGCACCATAATTTAATACATTTCGAAAGTAGTTCTCAGAAATTACATACAATCGTTGAAACTTGGTTATTTTACAATCAAAGAATGAGCAAGCTGCAAATGAAATGAAATACAAGGTTTTATAAGCTCAATCCTGTAGAGTTTACTATTAATTAGGCACACTTTGTGTTTCGTTAGAGCTAGTGAAAACTTTCGAAATAACTTTCTTTGTACGTCCAAGAATGCATCAAATGACGGCTTGATGTCATTGCCAAATTACCTAATATCTATTCATTCCTTGCCCTGATGCTAATATTGAATATTTTACTTGTGAAATCGGTCGGAAAATGTATGATTTTTCAATATAGCTAATCTTATAGTATCAAGCCAATTAGCTACTAATTTTGAAATGACTGCAACAGATTTTCGAGTCTAACGCAAACTTGTGTGCCCTAATATTCCTTGTTNGTTATGATAACCTAGTAATTTCCATACCCATCGTGCTAATCCATCGTAGCTCCAAGGTTGTGCTTCAAGCAAGAAGCCTGGAGCAATAACTGAACTACGATTGAGCCCTTGGTCGCTAGGTGATTGATGGTACTCGAACATCACTTGTACCAGTCTTCTACGAAAAATCTTTTAAACTTGAATATTAAGCGACTGAATGCACTTTTGTGTGAATAGTGTCAGCATGAATTACGATTTATTCATCGCAATAACCTCTTTTTTTTGTCCTTGGGTTACATTTAACCATCGGTCTTGTTTACTTTAATTTATTGAATACTACAAGAATTTATTCAAGAATCCATTATTGTGCAATCAATAGTCGTTCGGCACGTTCGAAATCACTTTGCTGAGGTATATGCTTCCACCTCAAGTTTTCCAGAATACGAATTTCATGTCTATAATATGTGTTAATCTTTAACCACGAAGAGGCTAGTAGTTTGATTAATTTGTCCAAGAATGCCTGAATAGACGAATATTAAAAGAAATAAACAACAAGGTTGTACTGAAATAAAAAACAAGTTGAAGCCCATGGTGCGCCCTAAAAGAAAGTATTCCAACAACATTTTGCGAGTGATTTGACAATGTAAGTGTTTTCATACAAGTATTTAGTTATTCAAAATCTAAAGGTGTAACTTGCTCACCGCCGCTTTAAACATACTATCCCTCTTCAGGAACACGTAGTTCTAAAAACTGTTCAACGTAAGCTTTACGAGAAATTTGTGATTAGCTAGCAGGTTGGAACGACAGTAAAGTCTGAATTTAAAATCTACATATATTAGAGATGAATGAAATTAATGACGATCATTCATGAACTTCGTCTCTATAGAGCTTTTAAGAACATCATTTCAAATGTCAATAAATTTCTTTATGCATTTTTCATTTGTGAGATTCCTTAGTGTGAGAATTTTCCTTAATACAAGTGAATTTTTCAAGCATTTTTCGAATTTGACCATTTCAAATTAAAATTTAAATGGTCATTCAAACCCCTAAGCCAGTAATTACTAGAAAGATAAAAGTTGCCAGAACATGGGAGTTGGAGCAATAATTTCCAATTGCGCCATTGCCAAAGGTCTGTGATTAATGAGATCGTGTGAGGATGAGTGTAATCACGTGAAGAGTGACGCCCTTTCTGTTCATTAAGAGAGGAATGCGCTAGGACTACACCGGCTTTCAGATGTGAAAGGTGATCATACTAGATGTCACAAGTAATTATTTGATCATATTGTATCAAAATATTCACAACGAGTGATTCCTAGTATTTTTTTCAATAAAGTCTTGTTCTAGGCTGCTGAACACACGTTCTTTGCTGAATGATCGAAAGGTGGAGTTGAACGTTTTGGTGAATGATGTATGTTTTACCGCCAGGTACATGCCTACAAAACAAATTATGACTGAAGGGACGTCGAGTAAAATACATCTAACGTAAGTTTCTAAGGATGACTGTGGGAACGCATACGGCAACAACAATAAAAAATTTACAGCAAGAAAACAAAAAAAAAAAACGGCGAAAAAAAATGTATTAGCCTTAAATGATAGAGTCACTCAATGAATAAAAGTTGTTTGAATTTTCATGTGAGAAAATTGGGCTTTACTCTAATTTCATCTGCACTACACAAAGGTTTTTAACTTACCGTGCTTGCCTTTAGAGGCTGCACACCAGTGTGGCCCGGGACGTGCAGTCCGAACAGATTCCAAGCTTTTAAAGTCTTTCGTCTGATGTGTGAGAAAATACCGGAACATGCATTATGTATTGCCAAGTCATTATACTGCTATACTTATACGAAAACTTTGTTGTTTGTCATAGTCACATGCCCAAATATTTCTAAAAATGCTATAAAATTTCTCGCTCTACCACCTAAATTCACCGTCCACCTGACTTGCATGATCATAACTAAAATAATAAATACATTTCCAGTAACTTCAAATGCATCCAAAACAGTGCAGCTGCAGTAAGAACGAAGTCTATGCTTCCCAGATGTTGAAGATAAAGTAAATCTCCGGTTGATGATAAGAAACAAAATTCCATAAAATTAATTTTCATGTCTGCACAGCCCGACATACAGAACTCTAACTGGCGCTTTTTTTGGCTTGACGTCAGAAATATCGAGGAGAAAATTTTAAGCGTTTTTACGCATCCATTTTAAGTGTACGAGTGGAATGGGGCGACATTGTTCTAAAGTTGTGGGTTTCAATGAAGGGTATTTAGTCCATTCCATCGGTATTGTGTCCATTGATATTGAGTCCTTCCATTGGTAGTGTGTGAAGGGTATTGTGTCCATTCATGATAAGTAACAACGTTAAATCTACACAAAAACGCATGTTCCCTATCGAAAAATGATACATCGCGAGAACAGTGTGAATAAATTGTCATTCAAATATCAGTAGGTTGGCAAAAATAGGGCCACACCTATATTTGTTATGGGAAATCAAAATTTTAATATTATTGCTACAGATACCAGCAGTGAATATTCTGCCTTCTATTCACCCTAAAGTCATGAATATATTTTTCTACTAAGGATAAGAATTATTCGGAGCAAATTCTCCCAAATCTTGTACCACCGTCCTGTTCCATGTGTTCCATATACTCAGGTGCGGAATGTTTAAATAATAACACAGTTACCAAATCGCAGCTCCATCAGTCACGTGCCAACGATCTTGTGAAGTGAAGAGCTCTCTCTTTTTAAGTCAAAGGCCTAAATATTTTTTTAATTGAGTGATACAGTTTTCTAAACTCTTCTGTGAATAAGAATTAGTTTCATCCCCGTGGTTTAGCCTATACCCTCACACTTCGAGGAATAAAACACTTTGCTAAAGTTCTGTAATTAAACCATGACATTTCTCCATCTTCCTCTCGGTACCATATGTTGTTAGTCTTCCCGTGTTTTTCTGTGCCGACTGCAAGTAATCTTTCTAGTCCCGCAAGAGCAACTCCGCTTTCACTCGCTCACCCCAGCGTACGCGATGCACTCCAACCTCGGATTTCTGCTGTCCGTTCGCCAGGCAGTTAGTTTGATTACGTAACAGATCTCAACGCCTTGACGGCGGGTTAGAGGATAAAAATATGAGTCGAAATATTCTGTGCACTTTTAAAATTGCTTGGAACCCCGTATTTCAAAACGTTTTCATTGTGTAGATGTAAAAGAAATTATTCAATGATTATTAACGCTGTCGTAGTTTTTTATGGACTTTCTTGTAATGTTAAACACATCGCATGACTTCTACTATCTGATTCGCTTTAGTCGAAGGAAAAATTCCATCCATTCAGACGAAGATCGAGACAAGGAATAATGAATATAATTTCTAGTGATAGAGAGGTCACCTTCGTTCTGCCCCTCTTAAACACTGAAATACCTGCCAACATTTCCCCAATATACAGCTGAGAAACGTACACCGAGCTAACATTGAGGTTTACAACTCATCATAATTCGCCTTCACTAGCGCCTCTACACAACTCGAGGACAGGCCATCGAATTTGATGCGAAACGTGCAGAAGAATTTAGTTCGAACATTTTACGAGTGTCTGATCTTGCCATGACGGGTAGCTCTTTTGCAGTTTGACTGAAACCATATACGAATAAGAGTAAGTTTAGAAAGTATGAAGCTTTAGGTATTGGCATGGAGGAGCTTCAGTATCTCCAAAAGGGATTATGAGGAGATAGTTTAAGTTTCGAAAGTTTGACGTTAATTATTCTACTGCTGCAGAACATAGTGTACTAAACCCTTGCTCAGATTCTGCTGAATGTCTAAAGCCTCTTTTTAGACTGCAACACTGCAATAGAGCAGAAATTTCGAGGAATTTTGTAATTTAGCATCGACTCGGTGGCGCTTTGCACGCATGCTCTCTAGATATATATCGTTGTTTTTTTCTGAATATCTCGCAGTCCTGCTTCAAAAAATCTTTACCATCACAAAATGTAGGAATTTTTGCTTGTAACCCTGCCTCAAATCACGCCGCACGCAACCACTCAGCCTACGATTCGAATTAAAAAAAAGGTATTTCGGAATAAACGCAGCTGCTATTTTCCAATAAGTTTAATTAACACCTTAGAGGATTTGCGGGGAAAAACAGAAATTTGTGTCAAATTCTGAAGTCAAATTTTTTATTTATACTCGCACAGCAGTGTGATGTGACTTCTACTTTTCATCCTTGTACAAAATGATTTCTGTTCAATGATAATTCATAAAAAAAATTAGAGTCGATCGTAACGGTTCAAGGTAGAACTTTTCCTGCACAATATTATTTCTTATTCAACAGATTTTTACAAATTTTGAGTAATTTCAAATATTACTCGAAGTAAATGAAATAAATTATAAGTGTTTATAAAATAATTTTACTCTGTATTTCTATTTTAGGTTTTCCTGCTCGAGCAGCTACAAGAATATTATCATAAGGTATATATGTATAACTAGTTATACATGAGTTGCATTCTTCTAAAACTGTGAGAACAGTTGAATATGCGGTGCTTTACACCACCAGCAAGCATTAGATGCGGTAAAATTTTTGCAGGAGCAAATCGAATTCTGGCCGCGGGGTGATCTGTCTTGTCTTTCAAAAATGCTAAAGATTTACGAAAAGTTCGAGCTCACATTCTTCCGTCAATATCAAAAGGATCAAAAGGAAGAAAATTAGAGCTCGTAGATCTGCTTTCATTACTTTGGACTGTAATTTACTGGAGAAATATTGAAACAATACATGATATTTTTTTATCATTTTTACATAAAATTAGGTGAACTAGACCAACAAAAGAAGACATCCCAGTCATCATGACATCCAATTATGACGCATAATCTTCACTGTACGCAACATCCCAGTTTGTTTGCACAATCGATAAAACGCTCCAGGGTTTGTTTGCAGACGCCTTTCTCCGCTCGCACTCAAGACTTCCAGAAGCGGAGTCACACTACCCTTATGGGTCAGTGAGGACATCGATTCAAGCAATGACGTGTTGAGAGCATGTAACGATGATAGTGTTGAAACCTGCCTCAACTATTTCGCAAATGAGTCCGTCCATCAACAAGTGAAGAGTGAGCCCATTAACTTCAGGACACTGTTGCCGAAGCTCAGTTAAGTGCTACTTTAATTACGTAATTCTATGCAAAAAACAGCCCAGAGTTTTACTTACAAAGATAAAATTGTTTTGCGTAGTTTCCACTGAGAAATTGCATATGATCGAGCAGCCTCTAAAAGCTCTCAGTTATGAACTTTTAATAAAACATGAGTGATATAACTGAGCCGTAACCTTGATATTTTCAGAAAAGCAGGAATGAAATGGCAAGTAAAAATATAATAGTAGACCTAAATTAAACAGGCGAGTAAAAAGCCCTTTGTTGTAGGAACTTCGATCTAGGAAACAAAAGTGGAGCAAAATATTGATCGATTTATTCTCAATATTTTATGGAAATAATTATTTTTGACTTTGATGCAAATATCGTCTGAAAATCACAACGAATTGAAATTTTGTTCATTTTTCATCCTATCGAATAATCAGCTCATGTATTGAATGGAAAATTAGCGGTTTCGGGTTACTCAGAAACCTTTATGGCATCACCATACCGACAAGTTTTAAGTTCATACGTTTCACAGAAGAAATCAGTAGTCATTTACAGCGTTTTGTAATAACACACGCAAATCAAATTCTCTTCATTGGATCATAGGCAAAACTCGTGGCTCAGTAGTACACCCGGAATCCTCTCACTGCGTCTAATACGACGTTGTCGTACTGGTTTTGGCGCACTGCATACCATACGAAGCTTACGTTCACTGCTGGCCGTTGACATTCAGCCCCCTTTAACTCGCTCGTGCGGCTCTGCAGCTTAGAAATCTTACGAGTATCGCACATCTCTTCAGTCAACAAAGGACTCCACAGAAATAAACTATAAGTTGAAAAAATGCACGACAAAATTGATGCTCATTTTGCAGCGTACGTAGAGTTGAAATAATTCCTTATCTACACATTGTGAGCCAAGTTTTCATTGTTTCAAAATTAGATCACGCAACAAAACTAACACAACACACATTTTTTTTCAAAAAATTAGGAACTAAATTGACTGGAAATATTTCTATCAGAAATATTCAAATAAAACGTTGCAGGAACGGGCGATAAGTGATCAAATTTTTCAAAAATCACTTTAGTACTGGCTATTTTCCCACGTCTGGAAAATGAAGATAACACAAAGGTGAAATAGTCGTGAAATGAGACCTCTCTTCACGTGCTAGTGTGAAAATAGATTTTAAATCTTGAAGATGAACTTGGAAGAAACTGTATCCAAACGACGCAATTAAAATAATCCCTACTCCCACGAGGTACGTATATCTGTCACTAAAACAATTCCATGACAACCGAATGAGCTCACACTGGCTCACATAAACGAAGAAAACGACATTCTCAGAAAAGAAAATTCAAACACAAGTTTAAGTTGTCAAAGGCTGATTTTTAAAATCTTCCAGTTCTCGAATCCTCGACAACGATTAATAAATTTCACCTCTATATTTTTACATCCATCCAATATACTTTCAGTACGTACATATTTATGTATATAATCCACTATAAATCTTTACGCACTTGAATATGTTAATTTATGCATTTTCTTCTTTATTCACACTCGAGGAAAGCAATCCTGAGCTTCTCAATCCAACGAAAAGAGTAAGAGGCAATTTGAACCGACGTTCAAATAATGGTCCGCTAATTGGCGAAATTGACTCATTTATTAACACTAAAAGAGCACATCAACGTGCACATCGGTTGAATTGATGTCAGGGGATCATAATTTGAATATATTAGAGCAATGTGCTCGCATTAACGTGCGACTGAGGCTAAGTGAAAGCAATTTAAACGTCCAGGAGTTCCGACGCACCTGGTGGGAGTCGTCCATCCGTGACATTGAGACTGGTAAAATTTTGGGTTACTAGACCATGCACTCACCCAGGCAGCTGATCCGAATGTCATCTGCTTCACAAAGTCCTTCCAGCCTCCGTCATTCAAAGAGAGATACACCTGGACAAAAAAAATAATTTAACATCATTATTTCTGCATGGTAAAAATACGAGCAAGTGTGTCGAATAGTTACTATAATATTTACCTCCAGCGTAAACTTTTCACTTTGGTGTGTGGCGCACACATGTGCAATAGTTTTTTGCCAGTCCTATTACTGGTGTATTAAAAGATGGCGCGTTGTTACGTCAGAGATAATGGATAGATTAGGTATCGGAGGGTTCAGGAGACTTAAATGGGGTTTGTGATTCGTTTGTGATTCAAGTCACTTTTTTAACAATATTCCATTGAGAAGGGTATGAGCCGAGGTAGACGACTTTTTACTTTAGTTCAAAGGCCTGACAGCTAAGGGCTTTAGTGTTAAGCTTTTCTTTGTAGTCTTGGAGAAAAATTTCTCGTCGATTCTAATTGTATCATAATTTTAATTTAACTCACCTGGTAAGGCACCCAGATGAGGTATGGTAGCAAGGCAGCAAGTGCGGTGTTGAACCAGCCCGCCTGGTACGGAACCATCGCTTTGCTCCCGCCTTCCATCTTCAGCTCCTTTCAAAAAAGCAAGCGCTAAGGCAGGGCTAATCAAACTTTGCAATCTGTACTGGCGAACACTTACGCAGATGCAAGTTTTAAGTTACAGTTCAAACCAGTGACTGGTTTATTGATTTTTTTGAGAGGTAAGTTAATTTTCAGGAGTACGACTAACTTCTGGAAAAACAAAAATCAAGTTAGCATCAGCACAATCGGAGAAATAAATGAAATTATTTTCATTCACATATGATAATGCCTTACACCATCTTCACATTAAATGTTGAGTTTTGACAACAAATAAGTATATGTTAATGCAAAAAGCTAAACGAAAAGTGCATGCTAACTAAATACATTATCTTTTAGAACGCGTGCTGATTCGGAAGATCGCTTTGCGAAACTTAGGCACAGTTGATGTAACTACACTCATGTAACTACACTCATGTAACTACACTTATGTAACTACACTCATGTAACTACACTCATGTAACTACACTCATGTAACTACATATAATGAATTCTTCACTAACGTAAACATATTTTTTTTAGTCCATGTACCCATTTTAAAGGATGAATTTGTATGCGTTAACCACTTTTATACGGTCATGTATCATAAATACAGTCATACATAAATAAACTCCCAAATTTTATCTTTCCAATGGCATGTAGTTTTTTATTATTACTAAAAAAATAAAATATTTATTTAGGATTCACAGGGCTGCGGTCTTTTCCCAACACCCTGCATATGTGAGACAAAAAAGTAAGGCATTGCGATATTACATAGAATGTGATTTTGAGTCGGTTGAACAGTATATATTGCTGAGCGATTCCTTTGCCCGATAAGTTAAAAAGGCCAAATTTCGTCCTAATTACCTGTTAAACGAAATTTCTTACACGTCTGCACTTCTCCATACTTGTACATACGGAGAACAGTGAATTTTTCATTCTAATAAATTTTCATTTTACTGTGCATCTACGCTCTGCATTAAAACTGATAAACCCTTTTCAAAGGAACTCGATCCTGTGAAGAATTGTTTGAAATATTAGAGATGCTCCTTTCAACGATAAGCCTCACTGTTCTTATCTCTGTTGCTGTACCTCGACCTCCCCCAACGCGTCGTGCGAGGGGCGTGGCAGGGCAATGCAACAGGACGTCGTGACGTTGCGTAGCTCTCTCCATTTTACTGTATGTCTCGCATTGATGACGAATTTCTTACTCAGTTCCCACTTTCATGAGATCGATAGTGGGAAAGCATAGGATGTTGTCCAAGTGAGAGTGCTGCCTGCAGTCGCATATCGGAAGTAGGAAAATCTCGTTAACCATCTTTCCGCACAGCGAACGCTCCGGGATTTCTCGTCCATCCGGCCCCCTGTTACCGTCTTCCTCTCAGTCCGCCGTCGCAGCCCACTGCCGTAATTTGCACCATCCTTTTAAAGTTCCGAATTTTTTAACACTTAGCAGAACTTGAGCAGACAGGATCTCTCTATCTTAGAATTGCTGTTTATATTTACCCGCAGACCATATTTAAAGAATGATCCATTAAATTAAACATCACTTCTGATACCTAATTGCAACTGTGAATGTTGGCGTTTGTAATGAATGTGTTAGTTGTATTAATGGGCTGGGTGTGGCAAAATGAATGGTAATAGATGCATGGATGATGCGTTTTAATGGTTAGTTTTAATACCTAGAAGTAGAACTTTATTTATCGTTTGTTTTCTAGGTTTGGTCTTAAATGAATTTTAGAGTTTGACTTGTATTTAATTCTTCAGTATTGATAACGGAGTCAGGGTAATCCCGAACTTTTGTCGGTAAAGATATTCCTTTTATCGTTTGTTCTCCTCCTTTTCAGTTTACGAGATCGATTTACAAAAAAATTGACCAATTAGTTTCTTAATTTTTGTATAACAACAGTTAAGTCTTTTCCCTCTAATACACTCTCTTACAAAAAAAGTGCATATCATTTCAACTATTCCTGATCAAAATTGTTATAAGGATCGCTCGAAAAATGTAATCTGATTCTTCTAAAAATGTAACAAAAAATTCCCTTTTGTAGAGCGATGCTTGAAATCATGTCCAACTCTGTCGAATTATCGGCAGAATTCGCGAAAATATCTCTTTAACCTCTACAGTCACTTGTGATACATAACTCCGAACTAAGAGCACTTAATTGCCTTGTACCTACATTACGTTAAACTACATTTTCGTGAGAGGAAACTAAAACTAAACTAAAATTTTTGAATATCTAAAAATGTTCGCCATAGATACCAACTGCGTTAGACGACATGACGAACACTTCGCCGTTTGTTAAGGGGACTTACTCCTGCGTTGGATGCAGGCGGTTTCTGTTAAAATTAATGCAGCCTTGAGATAATTAATGTTTAAAATCTATAACTTCACTGACTCATCAAATCATTCCTAAAGAATTTTAATTTCCAATGGCTTTCTTAGTCCCTACGGTTCCGTTCACGTGGAAAATTGATAATTATGAATCGTGCTCACTGTGTTTCAGAAAATTCTACCGAGAAGCTTAGTGAACGATGATTATTACGTATAATACAGATTATATCAGTGCACAGAAGCAGAGAATTCGTTACTTGAATTACAAAAGAAATGCAATATCTAGGCAAGGATAAAAAATGATTATCTGAAATAGTGCTCATTTTAACCCGACTACTTGAAACGTTTTCACTATAGTTACTAACTGCTTTTATTTGGAAATATGCGAGTAATATTACAATGCTATCTAAATCAGATCAACACTTACGATTGATGAAAAACGTGCCTTGTTCATTTAAAAAAATGTGTAATCAAAAACTCACTCGTACTTCTTTCATCTTACGAAAGATTTCAGAAGGGTTGAGCGTCTTGAGTTCTCCCAGAAACCAATAGATGAGGTCGATACGTTCAGTGAACTCTCACATACACCAACAGCCTCTGGCATTTGCAGCGAGTCGTACATCATCACAGTGCATGCTGTCCTGATTCCAGCCCTCGGCGGAGTCATGCATGGAGGCGCCGTGGCATGGAGTGAAAGGAACGACTCGCTCCTACAGCCTACCCTTTTGAGGGCCCTCCCTGCGCGTTGTGCTACGGCACTTCAATGATTTTCAGGCTTACTGGTTGAAATAGTGCATACGAAAAATGGTTGAGCCACAAGTAATGCGTGAAACATAGCAATTATGAAGGAAACTGTCGTTTCGCAAATGTTTGAATCTAAACTTAACTCTTATTTTATGTCAAACTATTGTTATATTATAAATGGTTGAATTATGCATGAGAACTCTTATAGTAAGAAAGAATTTCGAACATTGACTCCCTCGCTCAGCCTGTCTGAATGAGCAATTTCTTGCGCGAACCAGATTTCTCCGTAGCTGCTTGCCTCAGCTCTCCTGTAGAGGGAGATAATTATCGCTTCAAGTCAAAGCCAGTTTCCAGCTGACGCTGCACCGCTCGTTCGCTTGCGTATGGAGATAGTATGGAGAGTGAGAGCAAAAATTTCCCCATCGAATTGACTTTCCCTACGTTTGCAACTCACTTTTTTCTTAGGAAGAAAATGCCTGTGCGCAACAATTTCATTTCATTTCAAATGTACGGAATAAGTAAAAATCACTCGGAGCATTTAAAAAAAAAGGCAGGTGGAATAGAAATTCCTAGCATAAGCTCTAAGCATCTTTATTGAGTGACATGTGTCGCATATTGGGTACATTGTTATAATACAGGGTAACGGCTTCGTGAGCTGCTGAGTAAAACTTTGCAGCGACAGCTCTGTCACCTAATGAAGCACAACACAGAGCAAGCGGCAAACTAGCAGGATTTCTGGTGCACCCTCACCCTTTATACGAAAATTCATTTGAATGGAAAAGAAATTCTGCTTGATTAGATCCCAGTTAACGCAGCAGAATTATTTTATCGTCTATTTTCCTTCATGATGATTTTAAAAAGAAAACACATGTTGGATAATTATTTAGCAACAATTAAGTGCGCAAAGCACAAACGCTGTTCGTAAGTAAAAAATAAAAACACCTGCCAAGCACCGAAAACAACTATCAAAATCGACAAAAAAACACTAATCATATTTTTGGCCTCGTTAATGAATGTTCAATCGATTTCAACATAAAATGAGTTAAGCAAGTGCTAAAAACATGCTTAAAATTATATCCTATTTTACATTGATTTTCTTGTAGCTTTTTGTGCATGGAAGTTGATTTTATATTTTTATATTAACTAACCTCAGTCCAGTGCTTGTGCAGTCACCACCGTCACCCAGTAAGCGAATTGACGAGCGCCAGCGAGGCCTCTTCGCTAGCTCGAACAGGAGCCTTTCTTTATTTAGTCTAATGTATGCAATGAAGGCATATGAGATAAATTACTCACTTGCTTGGTCACCACAAGTACAATACGAATAACCACAATGATTTCAAGACATTCCAATAGTAAAGTCATACGGCATGATCCCAATTAACTCCTCAACCAACCAAACGGAACTTTTTTTAAATTTACGTTCATTTCGACGCTGATTTAAACATTCCGTTCATTTCGACGCTGATTTTGATTTTAGAATTTAATTTTTACTTTCATTTCCTAATTCAGTTAAAGAGATTTGAGCACCAAACCAGAAGAAATTGAGAACTCTAAAAAACTAATTTACATGGACCTAAGAATTAGATAACTTCTACCTGTTTCGTCTCTCAGTCGAACTTCAAGCAGAGCCTTCAAGCAACAAGTTGGATTTACGTAACCGAGTTTGTTTGTGGCGCTCGACGCGCTAATTCTTGGACGACTTCCTGTGAGGACGCGTGTCTCATTCTGCCCGCGTAACGCACAGCTGAGCGATGGAGCGAGGAGGCCGAAGGCTATGACGAAATTTTTAAACAAAAAGCGAGAGGCCACAACAATAGGACAGGAAAAAATCACTCGTAACGCAGAAATTTCACTTCCCAGTTTGTCTCAAAAACTTTACTTCTCGTTTTTTTATCATTGTTTCTTTTTTAGGTGTTTTCCACTTTCAAGTGGTGTATTTATATCGCTCAAAAAAAATAATTTTCATTTTAAAACAAATTAGATGAAAAATCAGTTCATCAAGAACACAGAGGTGCCAGTTGAGTTGCTGGGGAAATGTCGATACTTTTAATGAAGAAATGAACTGTCCGAAGATGAAAGTCATATAAATGACACCCATTAAATATATTTTCACCTCAGGTCCACAGCATTTGAGCACCGGTAGACAAAATGGAACGAAAATGAATTCGTGTAAATTACACTTCTTTATTGCACGCAATATCATCGCCAATGCCAGTCAAGCTGGTCAAGTGTTAGCTCTCAACAGAAATAAATTACCAATATAATTTTTTTTTCTTTAGTACGTGGGAACCGCATGAGGATAATTATTCTTGCATAAGACACACATTCAAACAGAACGTGAAGAGCATCTCTGAGTGAAATTTAGTTTTACTGAGCGTAATTGAAAGCTCATTAGCGAGCGATGAGTATTCCTAATTAGTATCACTACAGCTGAATAAGTAGAACGTAACAGTTACTAAGGATCACTCTTCACGCGGGTAGATTAAGCGCACGTAATAGAGAACAGCGCCGGCCTAAAAACCAATCAAGAAAACTGAAACCCAAAATTTTATTTCACTCGACGACGACGGGGGACGAGATGGCACTGCGAGCATCACGTGTCCCGTGAAAAGCTCCTGACGCGCCGAGCGGCGCGGCCGCTGCACCACTGACGACCTCACAGCTTTTTCTGGTGGCGCTCCTGCAGCCTCGACTCCTGGGCGCTCCTCCCACTGCCGCACTCAGGTGTGGGGAGCTGCGGCAGGCGCACCTGAACCCTTTGCGCCAAGGTGTGGCTCTTCACCCATTACCGACACAATGGTTTGGGCGATATGGCTGCGTTTTGCTTTGAACGACAAACTAGCTGTGTCTCCACGAAAGCGGGACTTTAAAAGCAACATGAGCGGTAAAGGCTCAAGACACACGTAAATTTCATCTTTTGAGGACCAACTCATCTTGTAAATGGGCAAACTAATGCGTAAGCAGTCGTTCAAATTCTATGTACGTACATGCATGTGCGTTTATTCCCTATAGTTATCAACGAAACAATAGTTCAAGACAAACCGTATAATTTCTCATGTCTATCAAAAATTGGCAGTGGCCTAGTCGAGTCAAAATAAACATTTCTATAATAGACAAGCCTATATTTACCTTTCAACATCTGGCAAAAATCTAAAGCGTCAATTACACTTAAACCCATTCATCCTTTCTTTCTTTTTTCAAGCATCCATTCAAACATGAATACAACAAACAAAAAATGTTACTCCCTCTGGTCGGAAGCAGTTGGTGCACATAACTTTTATCATTATTTCTTTCAGCTGAGAACTGAAGTCTTTCTTCTTTCGACCTCTGAGGAGCTCCCGGCTCAGAACAGCCATTGGCACCGATACATCGAACGAATTTTCTGAATTTCTTGACCAAATTCTGCCAACGGTGTTTCTCTCAAAACCAAATGTTGTTGCAACATGTTTGAAAGAACAACGTTTAGTAGACGATCTTTCTACGTTTCTATTATAGTACTAGTAAGACTGTTCTTCAATCTGACTTGAATAATTCAAGCTTTTCATACGTTTATTTCCCTTTACGTTGTTTTCTCCTTCATTTTCTATATTTATTTAGCCTCCGGGGATAGCTTTAAAATAATCCTAAAATATCCTCTAATAGAAACATTCTTGTTTTTATTTCTCAGTGAATTTTATGATAAAAGAGTAAATTATGTATCTTCAGCATGCATTAGACTGCGTCTTATCTACCACATAAACTTGTTACCGGGTAGTGACATCATATGATGTCCTCGTGGTTGTTGCATTCACACGGTCGCGGTTGATTACGCATACCGTACTCTTAATAGGGCGATTATAGGTTCAAAGCCTCCCCGACTAAACAAGGAAGGACTCCCAAGCTTTGATGTTGCGTTACATTAATTTGAATTCGACGAGTTTATCGATACGATAAAGTTATTTTTAGGTTTCCTGTTGGAGATGGGATATTTTAAGAAACACTGAAATCTGCCCGACTAATTTTTTTCGCTGAGTTTGGCCTTGAAATTTCTCGAGGAAGAGGAAATTGCAGCTCAAGTTAAACGTTGTTGAACGTTTCGCTGCTCACCGCTAGGCGGTGCAAATAATGGCAAAGATTGGGTGAGCATGAAATTCCAGATGAATTATTTTTTCTAGGTTCATGAATTGTGATTTTAGGACCTCATTTTCAAATAAAGAAAGCGAATTATCCTGGGTAAGATATTGTCGATGAATCGTGCTGATTTTCTAAATACTATTGCCATTAATGGTTCGCCCACGCTTTTTAGTAACCATCGTACATCGGAAGAAATATAACCTCCTAAGTCGTGAGAAAAACCTTCCTGCAATAAAAATTTACAGCGTAATGTGAAAAAGTTGCAAGAAGCATAAAGAAGACTATCGTTGAGCTGTGCACCTACGAGTTCAAGTGACAGTAACTATCGACTGAGGTCACTGAGCCTTCCTTCAAGTTCCTCAGCTTGGCTACAATCATTAATCAGAAAATTAAAAAACGAGCAGAGGTTAAAAAAGAAAAGAGAAACTGCCATGAATAAATCTTAGAGTGAGTATAAATTATGTTTTCCAAATTAAGAAACATCTTACTGTCTTACTCCCATTCTCATAAGTAACTGCTATTACACACGTCGAATACAGCCGTTACATTTTCTTGATGATGTTACGTGTCATTTACTCAATATAGTCTTAGTCAATTCTTTGCGTACCTCAACAGAGACAAAATTTCCTCGATATTTCGCCTTGCCTTTGCCCATTTTCACGAAAGTCAATCATACTCGGCACAAAATATTAAACTAATTCGCAGTGACAAGAAATACCGCAACTGAGAAGACAGATTCCAATTCCAAATGTTATGAATGAATTATCTGGTGAATTTATCAGAAGTTTGTTCACTTCTACAGCTGGGAGTAAACTAAGTTCCGCACTTTCGATACTATCAGATAGCATTATCATTTAGTTTCCCCCTTGGGACACCCATACTATTCTCATATCAGACAGTTCATGCCGTAATGTGTCCTAGATAAAACCGTAAAGCGAGTACTTAGCAGGAACGTGGTTAATCGAGTGAAAAATATCAGCCAAAATATCTTCTCATTTGTAATTACAGAACGACACGGAGAGAGGCACCCAGCTTTTTTATGCTTTAACAGTGAACGAATGTTTATGAACCGATGGTTGCCATACAAATCCTGGTAAAGAATTTCCGAATATCATAAAGTCTGGCCAATTAATGCAATTCCCGGTAAAACAAATAACACCATTAAGTTTATCCACTAATGTGGAAATATTCTTGTGGAATTAAAACTTATTTCCGTACAGCTTTGCCTGCGAAGCATCGCGCGATGCCTGGGGATCGCTGGGCTCCACAGTTCCATGTGGACGAGCTGGAACATTCCCTCGGCTTTAGGGTCGAGACGGTTTGCCCTGAACCTGAAATGTTTTTCTTGGATCAAATTTTCAGATGATTGGGGCCTACATGGTTGTACTGGAACCAGGGTAAACTTTGAAAGTGTTGCTAAGCCGAAGAAACAATTTTGCCCTGGATTCAAAACTGCGGAAGGAATGAGTTTTGTTTCCACAAGAACAGGCACTTGCCGCATTCGATAAATCTGCACCTAGTGTACATGCTATCATTCGTTACCTAGGAGATCATATAAAATAAGTGAGCTATTGTAGCATTCGTGTATTGATTATCATTTTATTGCAACCACCAAAAATATTACTGCACTGTTTCTTTGAAAATGTAAAATGTTGGTTGCTCATCGTCTTAATTTTTACTATAAAGTATCGACCCGGGCTGTATTCTTGCTCAGAAATTAGTAAACAGGTATAAAATGAAATCATTTCATAGCTTCCAAAATTATCAACGTCACCCGAATATTATGCTTTGCCAGAAGTGTATTTAGAAATTGTTACTGAGCATCATTCTTCAATAATAATTACTTAAAAGTATTTACGTAGAATAAGTCTTTCACAATTTATTCAGCCTTCACATGGACATGAAAAACTTTTTTAAGTATGGAAAATAATTGCATGCACATCAAAAAAATAGAATCAATACTCAGTTAACACACGGTGGCTCTTAGATTTGCGTTCCCTGGCCGGCCGAGGATGTTGTACGGGCGCTCCGTAGCGGACCTTCTGCCATGACTCATCAACTCTCAACGTCGTTCAACAGCTACTGCAGTGCTGCATAAGTACTAAAAATAGTAATAAATACATTTCTGCAGATTTTTCTTATGCAATCGTGTTTCTTTTTTTCTACCTAAAAGCGCATTTTGTAACCGTTTCAATCCGAAGCTGAATTCTCGACCACTAATTTGTTTTCCTTCACTGTAATTCTTCCCTATTTTTGTGAAGTAATGATTTTATTTCCCACTTTCCATGAAGAAGGGAGAGATATAACGAAGTATGTTTTTTATTTGCCACGCAATAAACGCCTTAGGGAGCCCACGACAACCGACGGGTTACCTGGCAAGAGAAGAAATTACAGCTTTGATGCATGACAGAAAATGCACAGTCATCCCGAGTGAACTGGACAAAGGCAGTCCGCTGTCTCAGGAGATCAAATTTAAACGCGATGAAAGGTAAACATTCCCAAATTATTAGGTTGTAGTACTGCCTTGTAAATTTCAACTTCCACGTCCCAAAACTTACTCTTTCTTAAACAAGCTAACTTTTTCGCCTAAGGATCTACAAGCATCAATATGTAATTCTGTTCACCAAAATATTGTTGCGATGTGCTACAAATTTATCAATGGACAGCGAAGAAGTCAGACTGGGTGAAGTGTAGCAAGAAACAAGGTCTGCACACGAGAAAATGAAGTACCGCACTTCGAAATTATTTCCAAACCGAAAGCCCCCATGATAATGGAGTCTTATCATTTTAACTAAGGGTTAGATTACTATGAGAAAAACTTAGACTCGCTGATCTCACGAATTTTACAGATTTGCTTTGCGTTCAGTAGAAAATAATGTAAATAATGATCTTTTGAACTGCGTAGGAGCCCTAAAAGAGCAATAACATGTTGTTAAAACTCGTATCGAAATGAAACCACTCATCAAGTACGCGAGTAGGATCTCCTGCAGGAAAATATTTCTGATAATATTATGACCATAGTAACTTGATAAGTCTCAGCAGCTACTATTTCACAACATTCATTCATAACAGTAGTCCACTGCCACTTTTATTTCTCCATATGAAGTTTAAACACTTTATGCGAGTACGACTGTGCCCATCAGTCGTCTCAATTCATTTCCTGCAAAAGCTCTACAATACTGAAGATTCATTTATTTCATTTCATTAACTAAAATCTTTATATTGTGCGCTTGGGAATACCGCTCAATGAAAGTTCGATAATAGAGCCACGAGATCGGACTAGAAGTTCAGTTTGGTCTCAGAATCATGGAACATTCGCAAAAAATTCACAGCTCCGCCCCACGGCTGATTAGGCTTTCCACTGGCGCTGACGAGCTGACCGTTCAGCGGCTGCCTCTCTTCCTTTCACCGCTCACCGCTGCAGTCAGCGCACTAACTGATTGTTTTCTGCTGCTCACTCGGTCACTCATTCTCTTTCTTTGCTAACGCAGAGATGACTCAACTAAGTAGAATGTTATCCCAACAGAGGCCCTAATTTTCGCTTAGTAGACGGACTTGAGCAAGACAAAAAATTTCAAAACAGCTCAATCTTTCGGTGTAGATTCGCTTGCTCATTTGTGCACGCCGAAAGCTTAGACAAATTTGAAATTTTTTGTCTTGCTTGATAGGTCCTTCTACTAAACGAGAATGGTAGCTCCAAAACCTCCACTATTCTCCCCTCCTAGTCAGTAGGCAAAAATATTTATTTGATGATACATTTGATTTCATATGAGTGGGGAAAGTTGACAAGGATTAATATCATCGAATTTTGAAACATATATTATTTTCACCCGGTTAGTGGCAAGACACCTGAAGTACTAAATAACCAAACAAGATCACCTCCAATCGAATTGCAGCTACTGACAACTTCTCATGTTGTGGCGGTACAGAGTACTGCTTGAGATCCTGAAACTATATGCCCAGGAAGATGCTTACATTCACAAGTTTCATTAAAAAAGAAACAATGCAAGACAGCCCAAACACACAGATTCACTCTTTTCAATTATTGCAGGTTAGAGACCAATGCTCATGTCTGACGTGTGATGGATCAGAAAACGCCCACCCACGTACGCCACCAGAAGATCTTTCATGAGTTACGAAGCTGTAATTCGATCATCCTTAAAAGTCATGTTTTTATTATATTTTAGAAGAGCGCTGTTTTCCTAGGAATCTCAAATACGTAGACACATATAATATTAATCATTTAACAGGCGTATTATGTATCGCTTCCATAGCATTATTAAGGTCGATTGTCTCAATTCAAGTTTGATATTGATGGCACTGATAAGTCCTACTAGTCTGCCGCCTAGTGTGATATTGATGGTACTGATATGTCCTACTAGTCTGCCACCTGGTATGATATTTCTCAATGCTGTTGCTATTATTAATTGACTATCCTGCTGAAAAAGTACGGAACGTAAGGGAACATGTGTACAAATATGTCGTTATAGCAGTTGACTCTTTGATCAAAAAATATGATAGGTCAATATAAATTGGCACGATCCTTGATTCAGACGATACTTGTTTTGTCCTACATAAGTTGTGTGAACATTATTTTCAAGGTACACACTTACATAGTTATTATGAAAGGTCAAATGAGCAAATAATTTGAACATACGTTAGTATTTTACCTTAACTTAAAAGAACTATTCATATTTAAGGAAATGTTACTAGTCATGTAATCATTTCAAGGAATTATTACGTTTTTGAGAAACAATCAGAAGCGAACGACAATATCGTTCTCTGAAATTTTGCCCTGTCATGTAATAGAAGGTTGTTCCAAGGTTACCCGGAGCTTGGTAATCTTTCTTGCGATCATTTATCGGAGTTACTTCACCTCCCTCGTAATTTAATGGTCAACATAGGAATGTAGGAATGAGCTGGCCAAAAGTGGCTAGCATCCGCTTTAGGATTACACGGCGAGATGGAGAATTATTGTAGAAAGTCAGGTTTGTGAAAAGTGCGTAAGTAGCACCGGCAACGTAATGCCTTATCTGATTATCGTTTCTAAGTAATACATGAATGAGAGGAAGAAGGCAGTGTACGTATGAATAACGTATATTTCCTTTTTTATTCAGATTCATGCAATATTGTACATTTATTGTCCATATATGTGCAGGGTGTTTCACAAAAGCCGGAACCCTCTGTTCCTGCCCTTCAATTCAATAATAGCCTCAAGTAATAAAAGAAATAACTAAACTTATTCGTATTTCGGGTACGGACAGCATAACACTGACAAACATGGGGTTGTGATACATTCATAATTAAATGTTCAAGAGATTAGCCCAAATATGGAGCTCACGATAGAGCAATGAGTTTTTATGGTCGCTCTTTCTAGCGTGTGGGGTTTTTGGTGTTTATTTTGATTGAGAATTGTATATTTAGGACACCGAGTAATAATCTTTGCAGTTTATTTCTCATTTAAAAACATCGTTGTTAAATTCATCATATCGAATACCCTCATAATTATATCGAATAAAATATATCGAAGATTCGTTTAGGTGAATTATTTTTCCTCCTTTTTATATTTAAATTAAGATTCAGCCGAGTTTCGTAAGTTTTTTGTCTCCTTTTTAAATTCCATTTCCATAATGGAATCCAGAATGACATACGAAGCTATGTTATTCAAAACAGCTCCGGGGCACCAATTTTGTAAAAGATACTGATGGTACGGAGACGGTGAATACATCGCTCATGAGTGCGATTCACTTGTCATTGATCTCAGCTGCGACCAAGAAACAGAGCTAAAGAAAGTCTTTTCACTTCTTCCTCTCCAGCATGTGGAATGTATTCCTCCACCACCTCCCAGAGCCCATACCTCTCCAGCATGTGGAATGTATTCCTCCACCACCTCCCAGACCCCATACCTCTCCAGCATGTGGAATGTATTCCTCCACCACCGCCCAGACCTCATACCTCTCGCTGCTCGCACTGCACGTCGCGTGCCTGCCAGCACTAATCACCTCGCTGGAGACCTGTTCCATCGAGCGAAGGACTGCAGCTTCCAACTCGAGTTGAAAACACTTTGGAATCAGTCCGTGACGAAGCATTAAGTCTCTAGCTGCAAGCCATGTCATGGTTTTGAAGGTGAAGGTGCACGGAGGAAATTAGGAATTCCCATATCGAATTTTGATAAATCGTAGCAATCATGCCAGATGTAAACTCAACTCAGATACCTAGCTCATAATATTCGAGAAATATGTGTACTTGACGTCGACGTTGAGATACTAATATGTGTTCATCTCATGATGATTATGAAAACTTAAATTCCCTCCTCAGAAAACTGACTATGTCCTTCAAGGAGAAAAACAAGGCAAATTTATATTAAAACTAAAATATAACATCAGGAGAGAAGTACGTTCTGGAGTTTTTTCTCCAACGGTATTGCATTTACAATTTTTAAACAGAATCTAGTCATTTCATGTGGACATAGACATGCTCGAGAGGAGAAAAAAATCTTTCGCTTCCAAACCTATGGTCTTCGAGTAAGTATCGTGAAAATTCTTGTGACTTCATGTTAATTTTATCAACAGAAATCAATTATGCTCCAAATATTGGGAATAGAATTTTTTAAGTGGATATTCCTGGTTCGTACACGTCACTTGCTCACAAGATGCAGTGGAATATCTGTACAAGTTGTGTTGGGACCATCGCTTCGTAGAGACTGGAATTTCGAGCACACCCTTGAGAACAACAGTTTACGTTTCGAATTCCTTACGGTACAATTACCCAGTCATAAAAAAATTAAATAATATGCTCAGATTTTTGCAGATCATCAGAAAACACCGTTGCATGAGACGCGTCGTGCCTGCAGAACTGCCTCTTCCAGCCAGGCTTGCCGTGACCCACCAACTCGTGCCTTGCTCCCTCCTCTTTTCGAGATGTCGATCCTTGCATTTACATATAGCCTAGAAAAGCCAAGCTTTAAATCCATTGTTATTCTTTAGGCAACTGTAGGCACGATGAAAAGCTTCTGCTCCCTCCCCAATACACATCTCACGAAAATATGTGAAGTATATTTGACGTTAACATGTACGTACGCGACGTGTGTTTGAAAATGATCAATAATTTTCCAGAAATTTCTTATTGTAACTGTACGAAGAGATCGCTACCAACTAGAAAATAAATTTTATTAAAGGAAGTAAGACAACACGACTATAGCAGCACAATGCCGCTCGTACCTCTAAGGTTTAAATCATGTAGAAACTCCTATTAAAACTCCATCTATTCACCTCCGATGTTGTACGAGGTAACAGCGCTACAAAAAATATTGTTAAATCTCTTTTACCACACACCTGTGCACAGCTAGCGTCACGATACTTCAGTTTTTTGCGAAAACACTCAGTTTGTTCCCAAAAATTGTACAAATTAGCATGCACAAATTAGAACAGTGCTATGATTCCTGTTCGTCACCGCGCATGATTAGCTTTCAAATTTTTATCCCTCAGTACATAATAATAAAATATCCACACTCTTATTCGGAAGTGCTACAAAAATTCTGAATAAAATCAACCCACGACCGCAACTTAGTCGGACCCATGAAATTACTTCGAATACGTGGTGGAATAACTATTATTTAGACATTACCTTCACGCCAGTAGCGTGAGTCGACGAAACTTCCCAAGGTTAGTTTTACGTCACCACCACTTGAGTGGAGCAGATTACGTCACCACCACTTGAGTGGAGCTGATTATCACCATCAACCAAAGAGCGGTTCCCAACCACAATCACTGGAAGTTAGAGCGGGGGACTATGTATATGCAAAGCCATCACGTTGTTCACGACAGTTTTGCCATCACATACCGCGTGCTACAGCTAGGAAGTATGTAAAACAATATTTTGAATTATGAAATAGTTGAGATGGCGGAATGAATTTGCCTTAGGCTGGTCAAAAAATAATTACGCCCGTTTAATGATGAAACTTTCTTCAAAATAACGCTGGGGCCTATGTTGACTGCAAACGTGAGTTAGGAACAAAAAATGTAACCACGTACACAATAACTGCTATACTCCATTCATTAGATTAAAGGTCCCGCATTTCGTTCTGAAAAGTTTATGTACATCGCAGTACTAGACGTGCTCACTTCTTATTGGATTCAAATTTTCACTCAACAGTTCACGTCTCATACTTTACAACACACTCTATTCAATGCTTCTTATGAGAGCGAGAGCTAAGTGGGCATCTGTTTCGATGGAAGATTTAATGGAGGATATTTACCGCTCTACGATTTACCGGTCTAGACGTGTCTTGAACTTTTCAGAGCTGTTATGGAACTCCTATGCAGTTACGTTTTCTAATGACTCCGTTGTTTTCTTTTTGACCTCTTGAACATTATCAAAACGTTTTCTTTTGAGGACTTTCTTCATTCTGGGGTATCAAAAAAAAGTCACAGAGAACGAGATCGCGTGAATAGCGAGGGAGGGTAAGTTGAGTCAAGCCAGTCTCGGTCTA
Organism: Orchestia grillus; assembly: GCA_014899125.1. Lineage (NCBI taxonomy): Eukaryota > Metazoa > Arthropoda > Malacostraca > Amphipoda > Talitridae > Orchestia > Orchestia grillus. Next base: position 11,771 of record VOMN01052683.1, on the reverse strand, counting down.
AGCTGCCTCCCACTCAAGGCGGTGTGCGCTGGTGTTGTGTCTCTGGCGCAACCCGCACTGTACTGTACGCTTTTATTCAAGGCATTCATTACTTAGGAAAGGAGTACAAAACAATGTACTCAGTGATTGTGCTTCAAAAATTTCGAAACGAAAGGGCTTCCTCTTACCAATTTTACGCGAATATGTAATGTAATAATTAATTTTGTAGCGAGTAGGTAGCGCTCGATGCCAGTTGCGTGCATACGCGGGTCTTTAGTTTCCAAATTATTGCATTGCAAACAGTGACTACATTTTTTGGACCCACGTGTATGAACACGTGCGAGCCAATGTGGAACTCAGGGCAGCTCTATTGTGAATTATAAGGTTCATACATTTTATGCGCCCGCAACTGGCTGTGATGAAAACACGAGTCGGCCCAAAAGTTCACTGCATGCAGCCATCCCCTGCCATCTGAACACTCTCGGCCGTGGACTTGCGCACGACTCCTGCTCCGAAGAGGTGAGCATCTATGCATCGGTCACGAGAACATTTGAGAGCCATGATCGCAATTTTTGCCGTTGAGTCAAACACGACTTATTTCCAGCCCTGCAGCCCTAAAATATAATGTTGATTACGTAACTTTGCATTCGGGATTTTAGAGGTTTCTGCTCCTAGATTCTCGTAAAATAGAAAAGAAAATAAGTTTAAAAAAAATTGAAAAATAGTACACTCTATTGGTATCAGATTTACATCATAGATGCGTATCATCACACACATCTTGAAAAAATTATAAACTTAGTAATTCTTATAATTGAAAGCATAATTCATCTTATATAAATTCTGACAAGAATTTTCAGTTATCACACAAACGTTTACCAATATCACGCATATTTTGATCAGCAATTATAAATTACGAGTAATGGGGTGCATATTTTTACACTTAAAGTGAATAAACGCAAATGATGATTCTGCTAATCTCAAGAACCGCCTGTATTCATCATAGTTTGCCTGCAAATCAACGCTGTCATTTTTGACCCACTTTGACCATCGCACTTACTCAACAGTCTCTTCCTTCCTCTGCAGCACGCTACCAATAAATCTTTGCGCACATTCACAGATGTAGGCGCGCTAGCGAGTGATCGGCAGCTGTAAAGTGCATTGAAGAAAAGCAAGTTGCATCCGGCGGTCTGCATAGCTAGCAAAAACGTCCTTGTAGTTTTTTGGCTATGTACCGTTGTTATTCTTCATGAAGTGAACTATTGACAATTTCATTTATGTTCATTAATATGCGTTGAAAGAAAAATTGGAAAGTGTGTTATTTTTTATTTATCTCAATATTTAAATGTAATGCATTAAATTAAACGTAGACGACAAAGAATAGTTGTCGTTCAATTGCGCAAAATTTAATGGTCTTGTAACTCAACGCATCTCGTGAGTTTTCAAGTCACTCTTCCTCAGAATAGAACTTACAGATGATACAAAAATGTGATTATCAGATTTAATGATTCGCATGCAGGCATTCTCTGATTAAGTTTTAAAAACATATTTTTAAAATATATTTTTTTAATGCTCACCCTCAGATGAAGTCAACTCCTGAGAGGTGCAAATGCGCCCAGCAACCCTTCACAGAGAAGCTTTCTGTCAGTTTGGTACTCTCAAATCAAATGTTCTCAGTTCAGATATTTTCAAGTCATATTATCTCAAATCAGATCTGATGTACTTCGGGCAGCCTCTCCCCAGGCCATTAACTCTCAGGTTGATTTAGTAATTTGAAATAAGTTGTTTTCAGATCATGTAATCTTAGGGGAGACCTTCTCAGGTGACGGTGTCGGACATCGCAAACAAGTTCCCAGGCTTCGTTAGTAAAGATCATTTATTCTCAATTCACGTAACTCAGATCAGGTGCTCTCAAGTAACGTTAGTTGAGAGCAAGTCTTCTTAGATCACTTTAGCCCAGATTAGGTGCTCTCAAGTAACGTTAGTTGAGAGCAAGTGTTCTTAGATCACTTTAGCCCAGATTGGGTGCTCTCAAGTAACGTTAGTTGAGAGCAAGTGTTCTTAGATCACTTTAGCCCAGATTGGGTGCTCTCAAGTAACGTTAGTTGAGAGCAAGTGTTCTTAGATCACTTTAGCCCAGATTGGGTGCTCTCAAGTAACGTTAGTTGAGAGCAAGTGTTCTTAGATCACTTTAGCCCAGATTGGGTGCTCTCAAGTAACGTTAGTTGAGAGCAAGTGTTTTCAATTCACGTAACCCAGATTAGGTGCTCTCAAATAACGTTAGTTGAAAGCAAGTGTTCTTATATCACACTAGCCCAGATTAGGTGCTCTCAAATAACGTTAGTTGGAAGCAAGTCTTCTTAGATCACACTAGCCCAGATCAGGTATTCTTAAGTCAATCAGTTGAATTCAGTGGATTTTAGTCCTCGTTAGCCCAGATCAGGTACTCTGAGGTCACATTAGCACAGTTCAACTGTTCTCAGGTTACGCTATCACACATAAGTTTTTCTCGCATTCAGTACCCCGAGCCAACAGCTGAGCTCAGTAAGCACAAGAAGACAAAGCCGGCCGCTAACTGGACGAGTTTTTCCTTTGGCGCACTTTTTCCGCCGAAGAAAACTTTACGTGTAGTTTTAGGTTCATATTTATTTTATGGAAGCTCAGAGGTTATGAAATAGTATGAATAAAAAACTGAATTTTTTGTATGTTGAAAATTAGCGAATGCTGGTAAACTACATCATGAATATATATATCTATGCTTTTTGCATATAAGAATACAGAATAGTATTAAATTGCACCTTTTTCGTTGTTTCTGCCTGTCTTTGTCTATTTAAATGATATTTTAAATAAGTTGTTAATCAGCCCTCAGTAAAGAAAGTTGATGTACTTAAAGCGAAATTATTTTAGAGAAAATGTCTCTCATAACTGGTTATTACTGCTTCCAATTCTCACAAAAATATTGGTAAGCGTAATTCCCACGTTCTAAAAACGTCGTGTCAGTCATAACACAAATTTTGTGGTCAATAGAAATCGTGTTGAGACTGCCAGCGCTCATGCACAGGTTCCCTGTTGGGTAATTTTCTCTTCCCAAAGTAAGAATCAACAAATAGATTTTTTTTATAGTTGCTGGTATAATTAACACAAAAATTTATAAATTGCACACAGTTAGTAGACTGCACATCTTTATATAATTATTTAAACAAGTTTTACTGTAACACAAAATGTGCCTGATTAACTCATATTTTCTCGCTCAATGATGAAAAATGTTTGGGAATTTTTTGAGACATTAAAAGAAAAAATAACCAACGACTTTCCAAACTACGAGTATTACCTGATCACTACTAGTACACTTCTAAAAACTACGGTCGATTTTAAATTGTTATTCGAATACACAAGAACGTAAACCTTTAAATGTATAGAGTGAAATGTTTATCGGCCATTTTTACAGGCGTTCCATGAAAGGGTACAGGCGTTTCATGACTCACTAGGCTTCCCCTCAACTGAAGTAAGAAAGAACTTTTAACAGCGAATATGGCGAATAATAAAACACTGCAAGTGTTTTGCCTTGTTCACATTAACCCATTAGTCATTAGTGCAAAAAATTTATTTCTCGATAAATTTTGCAAAGTTTTTGAAAATTAGTCCTCAGGAAGTCATTTGCTTCAAAAAACAAAATTTTAAATAAAAAGTTGTTCAGTTACTGCAATAAATGCTGTTCCGTAAAGGGTACAGCTAAAAGCCATGAAGTACCGAAAATCTAAGTTAAAAAATAAATTAGTTTATACCACTTTTACACTTCATGTATGAGTTACCTCATTAGAAAAACGTAGAGGCACAGTAGAATCAATAAAACATCTGTCGCCATTGCGTTCCGTGACCATTGTTCGTACCCGGCATTATTACCATCAAGTGTCCAAAAAAGGGAAGCTGTGCAATACTGGGTTAACAACGGGAGGCAATTGACGAGAAGTCTACAAAATATCCTAAAGCCCCGCATTCCTTCTGCACAAACTAAGACGAGCTCTTCTTGCAGCAATTAAAGAACACGTGACCTGTTTCTGGTGCTGCCGATGGGATTTCTAACAAGGCCACTTCAGTTTTGAGCTGAAAATGTTTCGATTGTTTTGAGTTGATAGTCATTGATAAAAATTATTTTGAGTCATTACTCCACATCCTCTATGAATAATAGATTTTTCAGAATCCAAAACTTTTTGTAGCACAGCATTGGTGTGCAATAAGTTAAACATTGGAACATCTACTTACATTTCATAAGTATCTTGCAGACCGATGGATAAATTCGACTTGTCCTTTCTTCAATGTCAATTAAGCTAACGGTGAAAACAGAATACTAAACAATAAATGTAATTTTGGTAAGCATCGCACATCTTTAAAACACGTTGCCTACAAGTTGGTATGTATTCGAACGTGTTAAATGCACGAATGCTATTCATAAGCCCCGTGTTCACAGATCAATTCGCAGTGATTTATGAAACCGACAGATTACTGACAGATCATTAGCCCCATTTGCAATTTCCTGAACTGAAACTTCTCTACTACAATCAAATGTGGCAGAGAAGAATGAAAAGCAATGTACCTGTTATCGACTCGAGCGCAATTTTAAGTTATGGAAAATAATCGACGGTAAGAGGTTCATCACACAAAATTGAAGATATTTGTTCGATATCGTGCACGTACTCTTCATGAATCTTACGATTGTACTCAGTAACGTAAGTTTATACGTTTTACCTGAAGTTCACTTATAGAAAAATTAAAATTTCTCCACAGCACCCAACACAGTCTAAAAAACTTATACTTACAAATATAGAGCGTGTCGGTAGCCTTACATTAATTATTTTCACGAAACTAGAGCTGAAGTTCTCTAAGAATTCACCAGCGATGTGGATGGTGACTTTGTTATTCAGCGACTGAGAGTTTTCTAAGACAGCTAGACAGTAAAGGCATGTAAAATGTTAACAAACCTCTACGTCGAGGCAAAAACCAGACACTCACAAGTTTCAATGATAACGAGTACGAATAACAGAAGCCTATGGCCAATACCAATATTCTTATAAACCATTCCTCATTATAAGCAGAAATAAGTATCGTGAATTTTTTTCTAATTTAGTATCGTGATTGTCACTTTACATTAAATTGGTTAAACACAGTGAATTTGAGGTTCCTACAAATATTTTTTACCGACCACGCCACACAGAGCAAGTAAAGAGGTTACGACCTGACCTACAAGTTGGAGGTTAGCAAGGAGCCTGGCCTCAAGGTTGTGACGTAAAAACCTCTCGGCAGTTTCGAGCAAGCCATGGGTAGGAAAAAGATCACTAAGACCTATATGATTTCTGTGCAAGCAAGTAGCAGTCCATTAAAGTTACCACTCAAAAGATGGAAATACGCTATACATTTCGATTGTTCCTCATATTTTTATCACTTACTGCTTTACTACGACTCAAAGCGACCTGCATAACTGCGAACTCACGAGATTGATTGCATGCTCGAACACTAATTATTCACGTCACTCGGCTGAAACTCCGTCAATTTGTGCTACGACCGAAGCGACGCCGCTTGAGTTGGGCTCAGACACCACAAGCTCAGGTGCAGAATTCACATGAGTCCCCTGAGTTGTACTCGTATTTATTCTCGTAGAATGATCAGAATGCCGAGAGCTTTTCTCTCGTTGAGAAATAAGGAAAAGCTCGTTCAAGCACTTTTTACACTCGTGACTACATTTTATGCTGGCATTTTGGGATCAATCTTGCAGCGGTGGTGCTGAGAGAGAAAATGCAAAAACTTTTCAAGCACAATTTATTAAAAATGAAGTGATTCATTTTAAAATTAAAGTGAGATATAACAAACAGTTTCATGAATGAACAATCTTTATAAACTTACCCTGAGCTTTCAGAAGGTGTAAATATCACCCTTTAAGTAAGCAAAAGTAGTCTACTAATGTTGAGTATGTGCATGCAATTTTTAGATCTCGTCAAACCGTGTGCTGACTTGACTGTTTCAACATAATGCGAGACTACAACACTTCTAACCACAGAATAGTTTAAAACACGTATGTTTGTTTCCTCTAACTACTATGGGACAAAATTTCACAGCGATAGAAAAGACTCAAATGTTGTTAGAGTGTAGATGTCTCACCATCCGTTTCAAATAGAAATTTCAATCTAACAGCAAGGAAATATTAAGCAAATGTTCCTCTGCTCACATGTTTTACGCCACGAAACGTTAGTAACCGTACGATGATCATCGAAATAAATTCACGGCCGTATTTAATGTTATGGCTGCTTTCAATGCCACAAAACTGAAGACGAAATACATGAACTTCCGGCACGTGAGCACGTTTGTCGGAAAAATGAATCTAATTTTTTGTGCACGTATTCGACAGACGCAGGCCATCTGGAGCCAACTGTCGGACCGGGACCCGGCGGCCACTGCGGCGCGGTCGTCCGAGTTGCCAGGAGTGCATGGCACTGCGGATCGATGGCGCATGCGCAGGCCAAACTTCTTATTTTTAAAGCGGAAAATGCCTTGCTTGCTCAAGAGCCGCGTTCTCATGACTTTTTGGCCTGCGGTGTTGCAATCACTGACAATCCCTCACCCAAAGTTGCGTCGTTCAGGTCGCTTAGAAACAATACAACACAGCTGCGATCAGTGGCATTGTCTGCGCTTCTAAATCCTGAATTAACCAACATGTACCCTAACTCACACGCGATCACTTTTTTTTCAAATAACTAACCGTGGGAGTTGTTTCTAGATGAGTATCTTGCAACATATAATGTAGCAGTAGCACATGTGTGGATACCAGCGCAGTTGTTCTTTCTCTCGAAGTTTATTCTTTACAGCCCCTTCGAACGGCCGCCCCTCACACAATGTCTCTTACTTAGAATATGCATCTCTTACTTCATGTTCAAAGCTACTGACAAACGAGTTAATAATCTAAGTCGTGAACCACTCTCGTCGAACAATACTTCGAATTGCTAACGTTTTTAGCTTTTTGAGATCTGATATCCGAATGTAAAGCCAGAGTTCATCGCTCGTACGAGATTAGAGACGCTAAATTTCAAGTAGGGCGTTGTTGCTCTAGCTTCAATCTAGTTTCCCCTCGGGTCCTAATGAAATAAATCATAGCCTTCACAAGTTTCGTTTATGTGTTACTGGATTTCTAACGTTTGCGCAGGTATAAAACATTAAATACGTTCGACCTGCAATAGAAGGTGACAAACTTACGCGCATAAGGAAGACGCAGGAACACTTTCCTCTGTGGTAATCATGAAGGGTGAAGTAATGATGAATGCTTGGAACACAATTTACGTATTCAACAATTTTCGAGGATGAGCAGATGTACAATTCGTATAAAAATGAAATGAGTATTAACGTAGTTTCAACTCCATGATAATTTATGATTTATAAAATACGTTAGCTAGCACCGTATACATTTGTGACGAAATTCATAAGATTCGAAGCAACGATCTTTCAACTTTAAGCACCGAAATCTCCTCGAGCTTAAAATTAGCCGGTTGTGCTGTTGACTCTTAATTTAAAGAGTCTACATTTACTTTTACTGCGTTTGTAAGAACTGACGACCTGAACGACGCAAACTAGAAATTACTGAATGATAGGCTCAGAGTCCTGGTTTGTACTCTACACCTACCTGGAAAATCTTAGACTGTTGAGAAACTATTTATTTGCGTCTGATATAAATCAAATTCACGATATTAATGGTGAACTTAACTCACTGGAAACGATGGGCATCTTAGCTGCATGATGTGCCAAGTCTGGCTCATGTCAAAATGTGTCCTATGCTAACCTTACAAATTTATGTTATACTATGAATGAGAGAAAATCTCAAAAAATAGTATAATTTTATTCAATAATTCCATATTTCACATAAGGAATGCTACGTATACTCTGAATGAATCAAAAATGTTTTATTTTGTGTGAAATAACCGAAGGGATTACAGTGCAGAGTTAAAAAGATAAATAACTTGAAGGATATAGGTGTTCAGAAACTGTTTTCTGCGATCAGTTCTACAAATAAAAATATACTCGACGCTACAGTTCTTCAGAATTGTGCAATATTGTGTTTTACCTAAGTAGTTTCTGCTGAATCTTTGCTTTCCAAAAAACTGTTTAATCACAAAGTAACATATGTGTACTGATGCTAAGGTTGACTTTTGGAGAGGAGGTTTTCACTTTGAAATTAAATCGCACTTCAATCCGCCTCTTCGGAACCATGAATAACTGACGGAAGTCACAGTTACGTAATTAAGTTAGCAATATCTTTGAGACCGAAGAAGTAATCAATTCTGCTTCGAGGAACTCAATATTGATTTCCTCGAAGTAGTTTTGGTGGCTTATGATGTACAGTGATATGGACAATCCAGATATAGGCTACGGTATTAATGAGATACGTCATGATAACGCTATTAACGTAAAGGAATATTCTAGAATATTTTCTTGTTATTGTTCCTAAGGTGAGTAGCGCAGTTGAAACCAGAGGGTAGAGTAATCAGATTTTATAAACTTGTATGTCTGAAGGTTCAAGTGTTCTAGTTCAACTGCTACACTTAACACATCGAATGCCATCGAATGGTACCTGTCCTTCCCGCTCGTATCGAGAGCAGTATGTAGAACACGTCCCCGCCACTCTTTCCTTCGCTTCTATAACAATCTCCTCGTCAGTTGCTTTATATCGAAACTTCCTTCATTTTTGTTGTTCAATATTCCAACACAAACTGCGTGAAAGCCATAGTGAGTACAGGATTAAAATCGGTGGTTAATTTTTAGTGCAAAATCACTATAATCACTAAAAATGTGAAGAAAATAAGAGATGTGATACGAATTAAGGAATATATGACCCAATTACCCATTTTCATTGCTGCTGTCCCTTCAGTTGAACTGAATACTCGTCAACATCCTTCAATAATCTGTGAGGTGATGTTAGGGAACGTCCTACGAGGACAGTCGCGGGTGTGAGGCCTTAGAAGTTTTGTTAGACTCCAATTCTATATTGAGTCGTAGGTACTTCATTTTATGTTATTCTTCCCATCTAAAACTTCCTGTTCTCATCCTCCACTTTTTCTTTCAGCGGAATTTAAAATTATTATTGTATTTTTTAGGTTTTATCATTGATTCGAACAATAATTACATGTATCAAAATACGGTGTGAAAAATACAGCCAAATTGGTAGTCCAATAAAGAAATCATCTTTATGAAATAAGAAAATCAAAGAGGGAAGGAGTGCTGACGAAATAAATTGATGATGAAAATTCAACAACGCCACATTTACGGTAAAAGAGACATTAGCGTCTTAATGATTATGATGAAATAAGATGGAGGTAGTACAGCTGCTGCTTCACACCGCTATAATCTTATACAGACGTATGAATTCACTATCAGTTCGTATTATTTAACTTACTGCTCTTCCAATCGTGAATTCATAGTTTTTCGTTTGATTTCATAGAAAATGAAATCGAAAGAAAGCTAAAACGTATTTCATGAGATGGAAATTGATGTATATATTATCAACATTTCATTACATAAGTAGTCACTATATGCACTATATGCTATAAGTGTTATCACTATATGCACTGTAACAATCCAACCAAGCTAAGTACTTTATTAAGTAAAAAGTACAAGCGTATACATTGATATTAAAATGTTGGAATGAGTTTTCATTAAATCTAAATTACTCATGAATTATTAATTGTTCGAGATAGAAACATTCGAATTTGCAAGTTGACCGGTTTTCAGAAATCCAGAACTGAAATTTTATCGACTGAAATCAATACGGAAAAAATTCTAGTTAGAAATAATCCCAGCAAGTTAGACCTAAAATATAAAATGTAGAGAGACAATTTTGCCAGCCAAGCGATAAAAAATATTTTGTACACAATAGATGCACTGTCAACAGAAACACAAATGAGGACCTTTATGTAAATTTTTTGATACAGTCTTTTGTTTAGGTATTCAAAAAGCAAAATCATTTTTTGACATTAGTATACGGATAATAAAATCGCACTGTAATTCATATTCGTCATTCAACGTTGAAAACTGAGTATTATTCTAAAATGGTTTCGAAGTCTGCCGACATGAGGCGTATGTTTGAAATTTTCTGTGTTCCTATTGTGCTTCAGATGGGCGAACGAGCTGCGTCTGCAGAGCTTGCTTTTACCTCGCCGTAGGATTTTTTGCTCCTGATGAGAAAAGGGGGAAATGAAGTTTGCTTCTGCATCATCAGTCCCGCTACTTCTACCTAGTGCGGTTTCGCCTTGGTATGTTCGTCAGAATTTATGTTGTCAAGCGATACGAAAGTGGAGATGGCAACTGTTGCAGCTCGGGAACCGATTCAGTTCCTTCGTTTCACGAATGACTTAGCAGCTCTTCTCACCCAGGAAAATCCCCGCGTTTTGTACTAACTGTCAACTCAGCTAGAATTATGCAACAATGCTAGCCAGCTTTCAACCTTCACACTGACCTTCCCGGCAGCTCGTAATCAGCACCACTGCCGCCCAACACATGAGTCACTTCCAAGCTAAAATCTCCTGCCGACGCTCGAGCGCAGGGCAACAGTGATGAAGAATTCTCCCACGTTGTTCGCATATAAAATGTTCGCTTAGTTTTGAAAACTTCAAGCCGAATATATGCCACTGGTTTCTTGGCTTGATCCCCAATAGATCCCCTAAGAAATTACACGAATCAGAAGAGAATCTATGTTTTTTTAACAATTATGTTAGTATCAATAATAAAAACGATGGTATTGTAGCTCCTATACATACATGGCCCTTACAGAATATAACAAATTTGACGTATTGGACGTCCATCTAAACAAACTTTTTTTGAACCAGTTGTATAACATTTATTGTACTCAAGTAACGTTAAATGAAAAACAAAAGACCACTTTTAAGATTAAAGATTCGAGTAACTCTGGGCTACACACATTGAAATTGTGGTGTATTGTACGCTAGCGATGTGCTCTGNTTCTCGCTGCTACATCCCTAGTGGTGCCACATCCACTCCTATGAGCAGGGTAATAGGGTATAAATTTAACACGTGTGTGGAATATCTTTTTTATTGAATGAGAATGTAGGAGTAAATCATTTCAAATCTCATAATGAATGACATATTTTTTTAAATCATCAACTATTACTTCGTTTCTAGCTTCATGTCATTTTGCCTCGAAATAATTTGTTTTCAGTAGTAAGGTCGTACGGCAAAGCCCTGAGTAACTCTGATAATAATTTGATGATTCAAACGAACAGAACAGAAACCTTAAAGGTACGTCCACTTGTTGGACGACAGCGTGCAGTGCCGACACAGTAGAGGTGTCAATAATACAGGGTGGCCCAAAAGTGAGGTACCCTCTCTTGTAATTGTGTCCTGAACATTTGTTAACGTATCAGTGCTACCGACATCAGTTAGGGTACCTCACTTTTGGACCGCCCTGTACGCAACGGGTTATAACAACGGGTTGTTGGCCACGAATTTGAATTTAGGACAGCAAACTTACATAATACAAAACGCCAAGATTTTATTACATGGGTTAGACGTTAACCGATTACTGCAGTGAACTGTTTTCTGCACTTGGTCAATTCTAATACATGTTAAGATTATTTCAAGGTATTTAACATCACATTTACATAAAGTTTGTTTTACTGGTCAGCATTGCACCAGAAGAGTATCGAAATATGTAGTAGCATTGTAAAACAGACTTTGCAGAATGAACTATTGACAGCAGCCTCAGAATGTTTTAGTTTTAGTGACTTATCCTCAGGTAAATC
>VOMN01052674.1:0-21993 GCA_014899125.1 Orchestia grillus | reverse complement strand
TGAGGCCATGAAAGGCACAATTAACTTACAGCATTGCATTGAGATGTAGTCGGGTTGTTTCAATCACATGATCGATTTTGAGAAGTGACTGCTGTGCATTCTTCACCAAGCGTGACTACCCTTGCTTTTCCCTTACCAACTGAAATGTTGAGTCTGTTCAAGTGCCCTTATTTTTATGATGTTTATGAGTTAATTTAGCCTGGGATATTGGAATTTCATTGAGTGGGGTTTGTGTAGCGTGAAACGCTCGATCTGCGATTCTTAGAGAAACGCCTTATGCGTTTTTCCTGGTACAGTCATGGGGATTTAACGTTATTATCACAGGTACAGTAACTGCTGCAACAATAAGGTTTTTTTTCCCAGTATTTGATGTTATTCTATTCACTTCAATGAGCGGAAATGGACGTGTTCGCAGCTCGCGACACATTCATCGCGTACATAGAGAACGTGTTCTGACGAGCCGATCCGTCGCGCCACGCTGTGCAGCTATCAGAAAAGTTACGTCGTCGCTCTTTGGACTCGGCTGTGGTCCCCGATCTTTTTTCACCCATGCTCAGCACAGAAAATTTGTATTGTCCCTTCACACCCCTTACAAATTTATGGCTCCTTGAGGACAATGGAGGTGAATAAATTTAAGAGTCCGCTGGAGTGTGTGAAGTACAAGTCAGTCGCCCGTCATCAAGGCGGACACTTCTCGCACCTGCTGAAGGGCCATCTCGCAGCTCCAGAGGGCGCGAGCGCCCCTGGTGGGGACACGCTGCTCGAGAGAACAGACACAGGACTGCTGGTTAATTAGCAGCACAGGACTTCTGGTTAATTAGCAGCTAGTGCGCAATTCTCGCCCATCTGTTCAGCGGCGGGCATAGAACTACCGAGTGCAACTCCTTTGTCGAAGCATCTTTAATGATCTATGATGTATAATAAAAAACAATGTGTGTTTGTGGTATATTTATTTATTCATTTGCATCTTTCATGTTTGCATCAGAGATGAAACATGGAATTGCTTCAATTGTATCAAAAAACATTGCATTAGAAAATTTTCTCATCAAAATTATGTACATTTTTCTAATTATCATAGTTTATGTCGTATTCATGCAATGGCTGCGACAGTTGCATAAAAAAGCGAGATTTTCTCAACAATTTTTCGTATATTCTATTGCTGAAGTTGATAAAAGTGTGACAGTGCAAAAGAGAAAAATGAGAAATAAATGGAAATACCAATGGCAATAAGACGGCGATTAGCCCAGGAACAAATGCGAAGGCGCAAGCAGAGTTTAACATGCGAAGAGATTCAAATCAGGAGGGAAACAGCGAGCAAGCGACTCCACACAGCGTCACAAGACCGTTTGGTTGCTGGCTTGGTGGGTCTCTCCTTCCTCCTTATCAGTATTTTATTCGGCAACTACAAGTGTTGTGTCTGGGGGATTGCAATAAGTGTTGTGTCTGGGGGACTGCAATGTGTAAGTGTTGTGTCTGGGGGATTGCAATGCGTAAGTGTTGTGTCTGGGGGACTGCTATTTATTTGAGCTCCTGTGGTCATTCGAGTTGAACAAAAGTATTTTTAATAATTCACTATGTCTCTAAGAGATGTTCAATTTGGCTCTGGAAAAGAAGGCGTGTTGTGCTCCATTGTAGTAGACGCGACCCACCTAGAAAGGGCGGGAAAAATGAGTTAACTTCTCATGATGCCCTCTTATTTACGGTAACTCTAATATGAAACCATGTTATTTTCAGTATCACTGATACGTACCGCTTTAGCTGACAGTCTCGCTATTAGTTCAGGAATACGTACTCGGGAATTTTCTCCTATCTAAATTCTGAAGAGCGTGACACAAAGACAGACGGACGGACAGACGGAAGGACCAATCAACCAACCAAGTAACAGTGGGCTATTATTATATAACTAAGTGTATAAAATTCTTCACAAATTTAATGTGTTCAATGAGATTCCCATTGAAATAATGGTAATAACATAGGAGAAATTACGCACACAAAATATATAACTTTATATAATTATTTAAGAAGACATTATTTGTTTTATTATGTTGTGTTGATGCTATTATGAACCCCACTGGGATGCGGCAGTATCTTAAATAGGACACTGAATATCCTATCGTAATAAATGAATTTAATATACAAAGTTAATTGTTGAATTTAGCAGAAAACGCTATGAAAGTTTGTTGGTTAACATGACTTGTTTATGAATACTTGATTTCAAACATTTGTGAGCTGTATCACTGAGAAAGAACCATTCAATTTAAGAATAAATATAGTACATCACGTTACTTTTGTCGGGACGCATATGTTAGTACATAAATAATAGTAAAACTCTGATCATCTTGGTTTTAGCCGTGCACACGCTTTAGTATACAATAACGTCGGGCAGAAATGCAAAACTCATCTCTGAGTAATTAAATTAAAGTTTTTCGTCACATCATGGTTACGGTTTATTGGGACTAAAGTGAATAAATCATTTTCTTTGGCTTTGAAAATGTATTAAAAAATGAAGAAGAAAAATCAGAGGCTCAAGCGGGATTTTAAAATAGTGACACACGGTTACGGGTAGTCTAGTTATGCGTAATTTCCTATAATTATGAGCGCCCAAGCTGAGATATAGCCGTTGGGTATAGACGAGGTGGCGAAAATGTTAGACGTTGCTTGGCAGCCCGAGCTTATTTCCCCTGGTCGTGATCGCTCGTAAACTTTAGGGTGAGATATCTAACAACTTGAGCTCTTTGTTACATGGATGGCGAAGGAATTTCAGGTTATAAAGTTCACTGATGATTAATGAATCAGAGCCCAAATATTAAAGTCTTGAGGATTTTAATACCATTACAAAGTTCTCACGGTGATTACTGAGTGAAAAAATTGCCATTTCAACGTCCCGATTTCTAGAATGCCCTAAATCAACGCGTATATGGGAGAGTGCTTCGTTTTTATAGGGCTTCCTAAAAAGCTCTAAATTTGAATAAGGCAACATTTTTTTTGTGCTTGAAGTTTGAAGGTATGCTTTCATAACGTTTGTTATCTCTCTCTACTCCGATTGATGGTTTTAGTTTTTTAGAACACTCGTGCCCGGTGCGCCAATGGAACAGTTCACGCCTGAGTAACTCGTTCTCATCGTGAACACATTCTAGGCATTCAAATTCTGCGCCCTGGACGCTCAAGATAAAAAATGATTACATTGATCATTCGTTGTAATTCTTCTTCCACCGTGGCATGGAGAGGAAGGGTGATTTTAACGTTCTTTTTCGTCAGTATACATAATTGGAAAACTTGGCATGTATTATTTCGTATTATGGTATCGTATTATTTGGGAAATAAGCGTGATTTTCCCAACTGGGTCCACTTGAATCCATTTCTCGATGAATCCATTCTGTTGTTGCATGAATCCAACTTGAGTGAAATTGAGAGGGCCGTTGATGATAGCATCGAAGACCTTGGCCAGATAAGTGAAGATACAAGTGGCGCTCCCATGCCACTGCCGTGACGCCGCTGGAAAACCTGATTTAGCTGCAGTGTCACAAGTCACGTCCGGAGAAGTCCTTCAATTTTGCAGTGGTGAAGCTGCTGACTGGGATCAGTGAGAAGTAACAGCAAAATTTCCTCGGAACTAGAAAGAACTCCGCGAATGTCTTGTAGCTCGAAATAAATAATACGGACAATACTTGTAGAAAATACGATAGAAACCATATAGACAATATGATTTAATGTAGATCAAAACTGTTATATTCTACACAAATGAGTTGTATTATGAGCCTAGATCAAAGTTTCTTTGACTCGAGTGTAAAATTTTTAGGGTAGCATGATTTATGGTTGGATCAAATACATCAATTGTCAATCTTATTTTTTGCGTTGGTTTCTCGGATGAACCTTACAGCGTGATGTTTTCAAGGCCCGTTGAGCTAAAAGCTCCTCTCATTTCGAGTGACTCGTCTGAATGCTACTTAGGGTTCGATGATTTTTGGATTTACATACATAGATTCATAACGTTGCACATTACAGGCTGGAAAGTAAACTGCAGCTCTGGTCACAATTAAGTTGCTCCGGTCGCTGCAGTTAGAGAGGCGTCTCTAACTGCAGCGACCGGAGCAATTTGGGTGCTGTAGCCTCCCCACCACCTCTCTCTCTGGGCTGATCCAGTGTGAGATGTACCAACATGTTTTACTTGTGTGTTCCTCTGATTGCTTCATTGTTATACTCAATTATCTTGAATCATCATTCCGAAATTAAACCCTGTTTGGAAAATAACTAACTCGCACATCCACTTGAGTGGTGGGGTAAATTTTCACCCCACAAAGACCAACGAACGCGAGTTAACCTCCTCATATATCATGTCTGGGGCTCGATGATGATGATATACGACGGCTGCAATAACTTGTAGACGGTCTGCCACCACGTAAATTCGAAGCAAAAAATTGACGTGAGGCTGCTTTCTCTCGTGAGACTCCAGGCGGTTGCCCACTCACCCGATTTGAACAGTTGCACAGCTTCTTCTTGCCGGCCTAGAGGGAAATGAAGGATCTCATCGCATTTTCGTCTCTGCAGGTCAGGGGTTAGCGCTCATTATCGATTAATAGATTTAATGGTTCAACTTTTAAGGTCACCATTCAATTGTTCCTCGTGGCGGTGATGAAATGTTTTAATTTGTTGGGAGTGTCTGCTGCACTGTCTGTACGAGAGAGTTTTGGTCTCAAGACATTGGTCTCATTTACCTGCATTTTGCGCGAGAGTATAAGAACATAGACAACTAGCAGAATTGAAGTCCTAACCTAAACAAGGAAAATATCGTACGTTTGGTGTTCTACTCCACTCATACTTGTATACACAGAATGCGGGTTGCACTATTTTTCAAATCTGCAGAGCTGGAAAATGCGAAGCATTTACATATCTGTAAAAGCAGAGCCGTATCTCAGATCTATTTCCCCATGCGCGGCTACCGAACTAGCCGAAAATTGTACCCGTTTGTGCGAACTGTACAATTTGCGCATACGAGCAGGGCATTCCAAGCTGTCTCGCCCTCCAGAACGCCACTTTTTTTTAAATGAGCTCGTGAGCGTGAACATTTGTGGATTAGGGTACGAATGTGGCGGCAACGGCCAGCCAGCTCACACGTGGTCCTTATCTGGCTGGCATCAGCGGTAGCATCACCTGAGTGGTGCGACCCGCCCCATACCTGGTGTTCATTTCAGTTTCGTTCACTGAGTTTGTCAATTCTATTCGAGAACTTTTGACTTACCTGGCAGTGGGGGCTGGAAAATGTAAGCAGCACCACCTGGCTCTGGGGTAGTGCGTTAAAATATGCATTTGTGACCTCCTAGCCGCATTGAAAGCACTCAGTGCCTCGGGTGAGGAAATGTAACATCCAATAGGAGCCGTGTTGAGTCGCGAGACTTACCTGTTGCTGGCTGACCCGCTGCTGCTGCTGGCTGGCGTGCGGCTTTTGATAGCTGTGGTATTCTGTTGCTGACTGTAGTGCTGCAGTTGCTGACTGTAGTGCTGCGGTTGCTGGCTATAGTGCTGTTGTTGCTGGCTATAGTCTTGCTGTTGCTGACCGTAGTGCAGTACTGTTTTTGTTGACTGTAGTGCAGTGCTTTTGTTGCTGACTGTATCACAGTATTACCGCGCTGCTGTTCGGACTGTTGTACAGTGTATACAGTACACACAACGGGCTGAACATGAGCTCAACAGCCAGGAGTCAGTACAGCACAGCAGTGCGCTCTGCAATAATGGTTTGTCCACATTAGCGTCGCAGAGAACCTTTCAACTCAGCCCAGTGCAACATTAGTGTACACTGCGGTACAGCACCACGCAGTACACTGCAGTCCAGCCCGACATCATACACTGCGGTACAGCCCCACACAGTACACTGCAGTCCAGCCCGACATCATACACTGCGGTACAGCACCACGCAGTACACTGCACAGTACAACACAGTACCCAGCACGGCACAGCAGCACACAGCAGTACTGAGTACAGTACCGCTCAACACAGCACCAGCAGAGCTCGACATGGCAGCTCGCATCAGCAAAGTACATTTCAGCGGACTGGAGCTGAACACAGCACGAACACAGCACGAACACAGCACGAACACAGCCCGAGCACAGCACGGCACAGCAGCACAGGGCCGAGCTCCCCCTGAGCGGCGCGCCAGAAGGTCACGCTAAAGTCAGTGCCGCCCGCAGCCGCGGCCTGCACACCTCAGCTGTGATCTTCAAGTGACATTGTTGCTCTGCGCGCTGGAAACCTCCTTCTCTAATGAAAGTCAAGCCCTTCGTACCGGGAAATGGGTTATGTCGAACACGCTCAAATTATTTCGGCGATGAGGTTGTAGATAGCAGCAGACAACATTTGACCGTTTCAAAATGTGCCACTGTTTGATTTTTGTACGAAGCTGGCTGCAGACTCGTTGCAAAAACCAGCTGGGCATTACCTGCTTAATATAGCTGGTCCTGCTCTTACCAAAATTTGTCAACCTGTAAACTATGTTCCACAAAAACCCGAACTCTCTCTGTAGAAGGGTTTGTAATACGCTTACTTATTAAACTATTTCAATTTGTTTAGTTTGATGCAGAAATTTGTTCTTCGCAACACAATGAAAAAATTGTACAAATTGTTCTTAGTTGAGTTACTACAATTAGAAATGATGAGATAGGGGTCAAATCAGTTTTTGTAAAGCAGTGCAGTGCTGTATAAATTTTCCCATACTTTTTCATTACATTGCCAAGAGCAAACTTCTATGTCAAATTAAAAAGTAAAGTTAGAATAGGTTAATAAGTTAGCGTAGAAGATGATTTTAAAGAGAGGGTTTAGGTTTGTGCGGGACACCCCGTTTAATTGTGTTGTGTCGTTGATGGCACATCTTTGAATAATTTTCGCTAAATTGCGCGAAAAAACTTCGAATTCATGATTTTATTAATTTTACCCATTATGTGGATATTTCACAAGTGGAGTAGCAGCTTCGCTGTTCACAAAAATTTCCTTTTATGACCTTAAATAAATCATGCATCGATGGGTTACATGAGTAGGGAGCGGGCAGCAATAGCTCTGAGCAGCTATACATGCCTCCCGCACCGACATGATTTCTTGCTCCGCAAGTATCTTGTCGCTGGCTTAACCTTCAGTAGTTTTATTATACAATTTACCTTCTTTATTTTGTATAAAAGTTTGAATTCTTGTANGCAAGTATCTTGTCGCTGGCTTAACCTTCAGTAGTTTTATTATACAATTTACCTTCTTTATTTTGTATAAAAGTTTGAATTCTTGTATTTTAATTCTGAAGATGGAACCTTTGCAGTTTGAAATATTGGCATATGCACCGTTTTAGGTTGGTTCTTCTTCTTATTTCACGCGTAAGATTCTCCAGGAAAAAACCTGTCAGCTGCGAAAGGAAGTGTGTTTTATCGCTTGAATCCTGTCAATTTTCCTCGTTTGGATACATTTGTGATAACGCTTTACAGATGTTCTGGGAGGTGATGGGGGGAGAGAGAGAAGGGATAACCTGTTCAGAATAATTAATTTATGAACCAAGTATATCAAAAAATCAAACTTCCGGTACCGGGAGAGTTTGGGTGGAAATTTGAATGCGTTGAACATTACAGCAGTAATGTTATTACTCGCAAGTCGACAAAAATGGTGTTTCAAGGAAGAAAATCAGCAAATTTTTAGGAGTTATGACAAAGCACATGAAGGAGCAAAGGAGAAAAATTCTTCTTATGTCCTTCATATTTTCTTGCAACAAAAGAAATAAGTGGTATAGATACTGTGTGGCCTCAAAGCGTAAAGACTTCACTCTTGATGTCAACAGCATGTCTTGGTTTTACTTAGAGTTGGAATACGATATCAAGCGCGTCCATTGAATGAATTTTGCCGTATGCAAGGAAGTTGCTTAATGGACGATTGTATTTCACTTAAAAGCTGTCCCTGGAGCAGCTATAAATGAAGCCTGAAATTCATGCTCTCCGTATGTATATCCCAGGAATAAAGGCACCATGATGTAAAACTTAGACTCAAAGAATTGAACATGAAATAGATCATATATACAGCTAAATGTTTTCACCCATTTAAACTGATTATTTGATTTTTTTTTAGCGAATCCTTCTTATTATTATGTACGAGTACATCTCCGCTACTGGCGATTCGGAAGGAGTACAGTGCAAGTCTTGCCTCGCACCACATGAGAAATTTAACCCATTAGTGTCCAGTGGCAAAGATTTTAGCCATGCTAGGTGAGGGTATTTTCAGGTCATCTGCATTTTAACGGGCTTAAATTTCCTTCTCAACATCTGACAGCGACCGTGATGCGTAAGGCACGTGCTGCAGTTAACCCACTAATTTATTTCTTATTCAAATAGTCATTCAAACTCCCAAACACCAAAAACGAAAAAAATTAATTTCAGTGAGACATAAATTCCAGCGTGAGAAGGTCAATATGTACGCGTGGCAGCCCAGTGCAGTCCTTTGTAACTCCTAGGGCAGCTTTGCTGTGCTTCGTGAAGGGGGAAATATTCAGCACTAAACTTAGCGAATGAATTTAGTGTCACAAAACAACTCTGAATTGGATACTTCTCTACTCATATTTCAGTTTTCTATTTTCAGTTAAGTTGATACGAAAGTACTCTTGATTTCCTCGCACAAATTTTCAGGTTACATCCATGGAAGGTATGTTTACTGTATCATATAGGAATATCCCGATGAGGTTTTATACCGTTTTTCAGACATTGCAGTTCTTCGTCTCCATTTAACCAGATTTTCGCCTCATCTAAAGGTCCCAATAGACGTACTTGGTGGCTCAATGCGCCCCAAGAAAGTGTCAACGCTAGTGCAACGCTGAGGCCAAATCCCTCCAGAGCGCTAGCAGGGACGTGAAGTGGATGGCAGGAGTTCCAGATGGAACTTTTACCGCATACCAAGAAGAAAGTCATGAAAAAACGTGGTCCTGATAAATTAGGAGCTGTTGTTTATAAAGCCAGGGCTATCCCTGCTTCTAGGGAAGAGCAATTCAACGACTTCAGACAGTCCAAAGCCAATTGAAAAATAGAGGGAAGATTTCAGTTGTCGAAAAGTGGGAATCGTTACTTCTTGATCTCAGGCACCAAATTTAGGTTCTACTTGGTACTAATGATGAGAAAGGAGTCTTATGTAAAGCGTTCTCCAGTAAAAGTCAAGTCAAAAAAGTAACCCTTCTCATCAACTCAGAGGAACTCTTCATTCAATGAAGCTCTATTCCTATTCTTTATATTTAAATATAAACTCTAAAATCATACTTCACTTCCATTCCAACAAAATAACTATGTTTTAGAATTAATTTAAAGATGAGAAATTAAAACGCTTAAAAACTTTTTAAACTATCTTCAAAAATTATATCCGTATCTCGTGAACTTAAGTGGAAGGTTAGACGCGAGTCACTCCCATTTAGAGCGGATTTTTTTTAAACATTGCAGCTGGGTTCACAGAGTCGGTCCTTTATGACCTTAAACCAGATAGTAAATCGGGCTGCGATCGTTGGACTTCGACCATGGCAGATTTTCGGACTTCAAACTCCACAAATTAGGAAGTGACGATGTGAGAGCAGAATAAGAGCCTCATTTTTCCTCCGTAGATGAATTCTTCTCTGAGAGACTTCATTGCCTATTGCATTGGAGTAAGCTCTTGGTTGCCCAAGTTATTTGCGTGCACTTCAAGCCTATTGCTTCTAAAACACTCATATTATTCGGTTTGACGAATCGTCCTCAAGTTTGCGATCACCAGTAACCCAGACCGAGAGCTCAAATGGAGAGAGCAGAAAATGGATTTTATAATAAACTTGGTCATAATAAGTCCATATCACACCTTGAGTTTTTCCCCGATTACATTGTACGAGATGTTGCAAGCAATTGAATGAGAAACATTCGCCTATTCGTAATTTGAATGTTAGCTACAGTGTAAGCAAACTTCAAGATTGTCCAGGAAAGACTGTGGTATTCAGATTCCTGTTTTTCTCCGGTTCGTCTTATAAGTTTTGATGTTATTTTAAACAGTGAGATTCGATGTAAGAGCGTGATTTCTCATGTTCGCGCTATTATGCATGTTTAATTGGGCCCTATGGATTTCATTATTTTTAACCATCTTGCAATACGTTCAACCGTTGGGGAAATTAAAGCCTTTCGATGGGTGCAGGATTTTAAGATATTCGAACCGTAGCACAAAAAACAAATCTAAGATGTCGAAGCATTAAGAGCAGGTTGTAATCTATCCTTCGAATTCCATTTCCTCTGTTATATACTTAAGCCCTATGCCTTTGTAAATTGGTACAGTTTCTTCTGATTTGCTTGATCGAGCAGCGGCTTTCTCTTAATTAAACACTCCGGCTCTAAGGACGATTTCTGTCTGTTCTGGACCTGTTAATGAGAGAATTCTTGTTTTTGGACGATGGGTGTAGATAATGAGCAGCTCAAGAATGAATTTTTGGCAATTAAGTTTACCAATCCCTTCACAGAGCGTCATCGACAAACATTACTCCTGCCATTATGACGGGTAGACATGTCTAGTTTCCTCCTCGGGAAGAAATTTTCTTTATACTCACCGAAGTCCTCTCTTCATAGTCTCCGGCACTTCTCTGGCAGACGTGCCAGCCCAACGTAAACCTGTAATTTGACCCTCGTTAAATCGAGACATGCGCTTGCTTGCACTTACTGCAGAGACATTATCATTGCTTATTTTCGCGTTGAAGATTCCTTGGTTAGTGGTTACCAGCTGTATACTGGACATGAAAAGATTGTCCTATTCGTTTTACAAAAATTTCATTCGAGAAAATTGAACAAAGGAATTTTTCATTATGCTCATAGTGGAGAAATTCTTTAGTCAATTATCCAAGGTTGATGAGAATAGAACTTTTAGACCGAAAAGTATAATATTGCTGACATAAATGTAATGCGACATACCTGTTATTCGTGAGTAATTCAGAGATACCATGTTGTTCTTTTTAATAGTACATTTTTTCATTTATCGTCAGTGTTGAATGAGCGTAGGACTAGGATACCTTTATACTTAATGTGCTAATCTACAACATAGAAGTCATCGTGTACAACATCTAGTCCAACTCACCTTTTGGTCTCAGATAATTACCCACAGTTGGCCAGTCTAGTAATCAGGTACACCTGCAACCGAATTACCTGCATCAGACGTGTCTGGACCATTTTTCCCAGGGTGTATGATGGATTTCAAATATACGAAAGTAAACTTCAAAAAACATATCAATAAGTTTAAAACATAAAAAACTAAACCAAAAAAACGATAAAGGGCTTTTGGTGCATGGTCTTTAGTGCTTAATAGAAATTCATTACTTTTTCAGGTCTAAATTATCTTGTTAGATTATGGAGTTAGATGTTCCTAAGCGGCACGCAAAAACGCAGTCTTGCGGGCACCCTGTAGTATGGTGTGTTCAATAGAATACATCGTGAGCTAGGAACTCTTCTCTTGTCCTGCACTGGCTCCAGTTCGTGCTTAAAAGTAAAAAACACACGAGAACGTCTCCCAGAAACTGATTTATGGCCAGTAACTTCACCCTTGAGTTTCAAATTTAAAATAGATATTTTCGAGCTTGCCTTAAGCTTGGCCAGGCGTGACGTAGTTCAGCGACTTACGACTTACCCCTTTGTCCCCAAAAGGAGGCGGGTTCGAAGCATGCGCCGTCATTTGCATACCAGATTTACTTCGTCAGTAAACCCGCTGGAAAAGGTCAGCTGGTCTACCAGGAGGAAGTTGAGAGAGGCGTGAGTCTGTCATGCAATCCCTGCCTCCTCTTCCCAGAGTATGCGGTGGTTGTCAACTATCTCCCCATGACTAGTTGCGCCATTGTTTACTCAAACTACTTACA
This sequence comes from Orchestia grillus, assembly GCA_014899125.1. NCBI lineage: Eukaryota > Metazoa > Arthropoda > Malacostraca > Amphipoda > Talitridae > Orchestia > Orchestia grillus. The sequence continues at coordinate 10,136 of VOMN01052674.1, read as the reverse complement.
GCTGAAACCAAACCAATGCAGCATCAATTTGAGTATATACTTTCCAACATAAAAGTAGCTCAATGAAGCATGGCAACGACAGTGTTATTAAACACGCTGTATAAGGGACATACGCTAGAAAACATACGGGGGCATTATATATGCTTTCAAAAGGTACACGTTCGATAGATATAAAATTTTATGGCAAAAAATTAAGATTTCCTTGTACATTGCCTAAATTTACTAAATACTCGCTTTTCCGTAGCCTAGTCTCCCCTTTATGCTTTTCTAGGATAAGTCAAGTCTGGACATATTTGTGATAATTAGTATCAAATATAATGGGTTAAAATGACAAACTCAAATGCAGTACATTATTGTCGCAAAATTAATGTCGCGATCTTACTATTCAATATGGTTAGGAAACTAACATTGTGTCTAAGACCACAAACCGTTACAGCGTTCAATAACATCATCATAATAATTCTTTTAATGTATCCAGTGCCAGACTATTGTGTTCAAGATCACATCAATGTCGACCACAGGCATCTCAGTTTGTAGCTTTATGTTAAGATTATGTCACTATCTACGTTTTATACTAAATAAAAAAATTATCATGAGCAAAGTTGCCAACACCACGAAATAATGAAAAAATTAGCCCAGTCAGGCCTGATGACTTGAAGAGAATAACAAACAAATATATACGACAGACAGGAACCACGTAATAGGCAGGAATTCCTCAAGGTTCGACAATCATGGAGGCAAAAGAGCGTCATTAACCTAAGCTATTCATCGTATCAAAACTGCGAGGCGAATTTACGATAGTGCGCGTAATCGTAGTCTAGAGATTAGAGTGTCACCAAATATTTGCCACCAAGTTTCTGTATCAGAGGAGTTAAACTTTGTTAACGGGGTTCTGATAATCAGAGTTATTAATGAAGAGTTCTAATCGTGCGGGTCTTCGTTCGAATTTTTAAATCAGGTTTAGATTATTTTGGTCGTGAGCATTATGATTCTTAAGTTCCAGCATGAAGTGTCGGTTACCAGCTGCAGTTGGGTCACGAACTTCTAGTAATTTTTGTTTTCGACCCGTACCGTCCACTACGTCTTCTACACACAGCCGAAACGTTTCACATACTTCTACATACATCGCCGAGCTATTTCATCCCTTCTGGCAGCCGTCCCCTATAACCTTAAACCTTGCCATTAACCTCATCTGTATTCCAAAAAAATTATTGCAGAACGTCAAGATTTTGAATGAATGGATGATTTGAGGTATTAGCTAAAAAGTTAATCTTCTCAATCCCTACGATGGCTCTCGCAGCAGTGTTACTGAATCCTGCACCAGCCTTCATACTATCATCTACCTATAGAATTTTGCTCTTACGATGATGATGTACAGTACATTTCATCATTAACACAATGAACAAGAATGGGGTCTTCTTTCAGGGGTGTCCAACAGCGGCTACGCCCACCGCTCTCTCCGAAGACTTGCTCCAGCTTAAACCAGAAATGGTAGCGCGACACACTGCCAGCCTCCTCGCTCTTCCACATAGTGAAGACTATTGAATCCACCCTAAAATAATTTTGCCCTTTGCGACCAAATGTTTGTGACTTGACTTTTAACCTACTTAGAACCCAATTATAACTGCTTTCTAATTTTTTTATTTTATTTTGGTTCGAAAGAAATGCTCTCTTAACGCACAGGAACTTTATACTATGGATTTTATTGAAAAATAAATTATCATGATACTTTCTTCACAAACAAATTTTCTCCTTGAACTTAGATTAGAGGCTGCTTGAGCCCTGAACCTTCATTTTATTTTTATTTTTTCCGAAACTCTTCCTAGCGGAGGAACAAGATTTTCTAATCCATCAGTTTATTTTTTGAATCCATGAATTCATCTTTTACTACACCACTCTAAGTCACCAATTTCAAAAACAGACACAGTACAGGCAAGTAAGGCCGTGGTTCCTAGTTTCAATAAAGTGCATCGTTCGAGCACTGAATATCACCAGTCTAAAAGCTTAACACATAGCCTTCGAACTAAATATTTCCACATTCCGTTAGAGTGATTCTACGAGAATAAAACATTGGGTATAAAGTAACATGAGTTCCTCATTTCAGAGCTATTCATCAAGGCAGCCTTGGCTTCCACCTCTGATTATGTTGACCGAGTTAACATAACTGTTGCAGACCTGAAACCAGCTTCCTTTAGAACCACGATTGATAGCTCATGGCTTCTAAAAACAATCTCAGACAAGCTGGGTCGAACTTTTACGATTGGTAAAGTGTAATTCGTCCAGCTCCTGCCTACACCACGGAGTTGAGTCCAATGAATTCTACGAATGAAGCTCGTAAAATTATCAGCAAAGGTATTTTAATTAAAACAGGAAGCAAATGATGGCTCCATCTTTGTTGGGTTGTCTCATGAAACCGAGCGGGTCGTCACGAGCAATACGGTGCGACTCCAATTATCATTATCATTGAAGTGTCTCAGGTACGAGCTCGATATTGGTGAAAATGATTCTTGCATTTAATTAAATGGAAAATATTCTGAATTTAAGATGACGTGTCCGTAACTAAGCACAGCTACTGACTTGAGGTGAATATTAAAAATGAATTGAGCTACGTAGTTTCAATAAATGCCTGTCACTTCAGTCTCAATTATTATCTTCCAGTAAATAAAAAGAAGGCAAGAAAAAAATAGGAGCTGCTGTAAGTAATTTGACTATCCCACATATGTCATTCGAAGAAAGTTCACTCGATTTGAGTTAGTGGAATGACTAAATGCCTTGACGTGCCAATGTGTAAGTTACTTCGCAACACACGTCCGGTGTCCACTAAAGTAATCGATTAACTCATTTAAAAACTGCACATCGTGACCAGCTCAAATGTTAACTTTCACTTCTTAATCTCTTTTGACGATTAGCACTAGTCAAAATAAATGGCTTCATGGCTATTACATGTTCCTTAAATCAAATTCGTTGCTTGAATTATCTTGTCATACAATTAGAATTAGACATTTTTAAAGACAGATTTTGGTGCACTTAGTAAGGAACATTCGTGCAGGTGTCCATAATTTTTTGTGCGGAGCATGTCTCGAGTATCACATAGCAAATGATACAAACATCTTCACTTTATTTTTTGCAAACGTTCGTGTTTGATGAACGCCAAATTTCGATTCAAAATTTTTAAAACTTTCGATTTTTCATTGCTGTACGCTATTCTCTAATCACATGAGTCAGAGCCCATTGCTGAACAGCTGGGGTAAAATTCATTACTGCACAAAAAAGAGACACGAATTTGTCTGTAACAATGTTAAGCAGTCTATTCCTGTCTACATATACGTTCTCAGATATCTCGAGGCCTTATATCTTCACCTGTTATCCAGAGCTCATTGTCGTTTATTATGGAGTAATAATTGCATCCATAAAATAACGCGTGATAAACGCTCACAAGCCGCAGAATTGGTCGGGCTAAAAATCTGCTTCGTACTGGATATCCTTGCCAGTTGCCGCGTGCTATTATTCATGATAGTCCAGGTGCAGCACGGGCGGTACTTGCATAAAACGGTTCTGCGACTGTTGAGTTGAGGAAATTTTACACTACGATGCGAGGTTACAAGATCATATCTGCTTAATATAGAGGAAATCAGTGAACCAATGGAGTTTACTCCAGCGCAACTTTTTATAGTTTTACATCATTTATAGAGACCTCTTTTGAATATACAGTTTGGAGTCTGATAAGAACCTGATCAGCTTCTTTTGAATTGCTTTAAGTATTCTTATATCTATAAATTAATTATTACTCAGTGTTTTAAACTAATTTAAGTACTATTTTTCCTAAACAGCGTCGATTAGTACTATTTGAACTCTAGAAAACTGCAAAGCCGTGATATCGTCGGAGCTAAACGCCTGAACGGCGATGGAAATCCATCGCTTAAATTTCATGAAACAAAACTCGCACCTCAAAATTTAATTTCACTGGCTGAGACCAGTGAAATGGATCAGTTGCATTCTAGTTACATAGCACCCAAACACAGCGCGCTCTCGTGATTTTTGCAGGAGCTCCAAGTCCTTGGCTGGCACCGTCTGCTCGTCTCAGGCTAGATCACTACGCCACGACCTGACGCTCGCTTCTCGTTGTCTCAAAGGACATCGTCCACAGCCACAATTCTTGTTCTCCGAGGACAACTCCCTGATAAACATAATCAATTCGACCACGTGCTAAAAATGATTTTTTCTTCATATTTCTGTGCTGAAAATATTTTCACCTGATTTGGCTACAGACAGTATACTTTTTTTTTTAAACCTGCAACTTTGTGAAAAGCTTCATGAATCGTTGTAAAATATAGGGTTATGAAAGAAATGAAAATGAGTTTTATTTCCAATTTATACATCAGCTTCTGTTCATTAAAGCAGAATCCTAACACGATAAAATGTAAAGTTGAAGAACAAAGCGTAAATGAACTGCTGTGAAAGGGGTAGACAAGCGGTGAAGAAGCACTTGCAAGTTGCAATTTGAAACTAGATCAGTCATCGGACAGCGTGGGCTGACAAGCTGTTCAAAATGTGGTATGGTTTAAGCTAACGATAAGAGACAGTTACTCGCGAAATAACTTGTTAATCATTTCTACACGATTAAGTTAAAAGTCACAGAAAGTGTAAGTTAACAAGATTACTTCACTCTAGCCGCACGTGGAGGTACTTTAGACTTGAAAGTTCAAAACAGCCGCTCATTCTTAGAAACGCTACCAAGAAAGCAATAGGAATTGGTCAATTTTACGTTAGATCTGCTATGCTTAAAACTTTGCTTTGGATGTCTTGGTAAAAATGTTTCTGGTTCGATGGCTTCTAAAGTGTGAAAGTATTCAAGAAAATCTATAGTATATTTAGGACCTTCATGGACCTTCAATAGGTACGTGACTGAGCTTACGTAGGAGCAATCAGGATGATAGTGGTTGTCTTGAGAACAGAATGATACAGAACGAAGTGAAGAGTTCATGCGGAAAGTATAAAATAGATTTTAGAAAGGTAATGAGGTGCGTGAACTGTATCGAAACGTTTGGAATACGGTTTTGTAATGTCGGTACTGTCGCTTAAATTATTAAATGGACTTGATATATATGATGACGATTTCAGATGACATAAATTTCATTAGAAGGAATACACGGAGTATGTGATGAATCAAGTATGTTATGCCAGTGAGCTTTGGTACAGCCTTTGATGAAGTTATCTCGTGAGCTTAGCCTTCTCGCTCAATGCGTCCTAATGTGAAGTAGAGCACTGGTCTCGTTACATCATACATTAACGGCAAATTATATATTAATGCCAAACCTTGTTCCAGAAGTCTACTAACTAGATCTGTTGCTCAAAAGATCCAAGAAATTTATAGATGTACGTCGATGTGACAAAGTAGACGCTCTCGGCTCCGGACCTGAGGGTGGCAGGTAATGAAGCGAATGGGACCGAGTCATAAATGAAAACTCTTCTTCCATACATGGCAGCATTAGTTATTAATTGAATGATGGAGCTTTTAACTTCTCAAAGCAAACGAAGTAAGGATAGCTGTTTACTGCTATTGACGCACAATCATAAACAAATTCTTAGACTTCAATAAAGACAAAAACTGTATTTATTCCACTCTTCAAACTCACTGTACAAAATTGCAGATTCTGATGCGCCCTAGCAAATTCATTACTATTGATAGAGATGATAATATCCATTTTTTCATCGTATAATGCAATGCGCGGGATTGTCCGTCGCACATAATACCAGTATTACTTAAACCCTATCCACAAACTGATTCTCGTTCTTCACACGTGGCTACCCTTTATACGCCCCATGTCCTTGCTTGGGGTGTGTGCCCGGTAGAGATATCTGCCGAGTCATGGTCCCAGTTGCTTTTTTGTTCTTTCTTTGTTTAATTCATCCTACGCGGTCAACCGAGTGTGCGGACGTGAATGGGTAGAACTTAGGCACTCTAGTTTCCCATCTATATTAAGAACTGTTTTAAAACAACTTGAGAGCGTTTTATGAACGTACGAGCACAATTATCACAGGCTGTAAAAAACAATTGCATATCCATATAAACGAGTGGATGAATATGCTACTAATATTTCCCAAGATAGGATGCAGCATCGGTTTGTTGTAGCTCATTTCGTTTAGACGCTTTCACCTCTGTTTTTTGTCGAACTTATCGAGTACTTCATTTGTATCTGGAGTACTTGCGCTAGAGTACTTGCATCATCCCAAACAATCTTTATTAATTAGGAAGATGACACTTCCTGACGAGAAGAACAAAAAACAAAATCCACTGCGTCACCTTATCTTGCACTCATAATTTTGAAAGCCATGTTAGTGTGATAGATTTTTATTGATGGCTTGTAAAAAAATGGGAGACAGACATCGAATCAAGGTAATTGTATTATTCTTCGAGACTCATCCCCTGACCAGAGATGACAGGCGCTTGACTGGATTCACACTCTTTTCGTCAAGATGGGAAAGTAGTTTCACTCGCAGCACAGGCCAACGATTTCTGAATGTCTTTCTCCCTGGTCTGTAGAGACCATACACTTTACGGGGAGGACTTTCTCGCCGAATATCGATTTTTTATATCCTTATGTTTCGGTTGGGGCGCAGAGGGCGACCGTCGTTGGAGCCGTGAAGGCACTTTTCAGAGCCCGGTTTCCACAGTAGGATTGTCTGTTTAGACGCGCACTAGCCGCTGAAGTTTGGATATGTGTGATTAAGGTGAATTTGTTAATCAGTAGAATTTATGAAGCAAAAAGTTTCCCGATCTCATGACGGAAGGAAAATATGTAAATGTGTCCCACCTATGTGACAAGTGCTGGCATAGAAACGTTTGAAGAACGAGTCATGGTTTATTTTTGTTGACATTTTCATCAGGTGGGATGTTGTCTTTGAAAAAAATAAAATTTGTTCACATATTTGAAAAATAACTATAAAATACAAAGAAATTAGATACGATTCCGTTGTTTGGAAATTGTTGGCATACGAAGGATTATTTTGGTCAATAATCGAGAGAAATCTCACTCCCAACATCACGTAGCCGATGCAGAGCCCAGCAAGATATTATTTGAACGAAGCGATTATCGAATATAAGCTTTTATTACAAAATAGCTCCAGCTTAATATGTTCTCAATTGATTAAGGAGGAGCTGAAAGAGATGTGAGGATGAGGAGTCTTCTTTTAATTCCACGAACGAACAACTGACGCATTGTAGTGGAAATTATAGACAGTCGAATGAAATTTATGCCGGTCGAAAAGTAAAATCAATCGCCGTCCGTTAATCTTGAGTGAATGCGAAACGTTAGAAATGGGGTCCTACCTTATTTAACGTCTAAATTTCCTCTATGTTACTTAAGCAACACAGTTCAGCATGACATAATGTCGATGTAGCTTTCACGGTTCCAGAGATCGTGAGCAGAGAATACTTCTGCTGCTGTGTAAATACACTTACTAATGTAAATATCAGAGTTCATTATTCAGGATATTCATTCAGCATTTGTGCAGTTTTGAAAAGATTAAAATTCATATTAATAATTTTACCATATTCATTCTACGTGTTCAGGACCCATCAAAGTTTTTTATAACATTGCATTCATGTGTTTAAGATCCTTTGATAAGCTTTGTTCAATAAACCCCTACCAAATGTTCACTCCTAAAGAAGAAGCGCAACTTGTATCAGAATTTATTGCTGTAAAATTAAATGCGCAAGCCCAGCGAAACTACTCGTTTTTGCGAGGAAAACATCCCTCGTCACGTCCGTCAATAGGAAGACACGAGCAATTTATGGAGCCGGAGAAAGTGCTGGATGAAGGGAGGAGTGCGCCTCCGAAAACATTTGAAGGCAACATCGATCGTGTAGGACTTTTTTGTTAACGTTTTCCTATACAGCGTCCAACGGTACAGACGTCAGACTACTACAGCTACCATGAACAGTGTGCACAGTCCTACACTGATTCTTTTGTCACCGTCAGTAAGGATTATTTAATGCAGTGAACTCGACGAAAAAGTTTTGATGTGCTGTGTGTAACTAATGATGTGAAATTTAAAGTAAAATATGCAAAAACACATAAAATATGTATTAAATATGTGCAAAATGCTAGTAAAATATATGCAAAATGTATACAAGTAACTTTTTATGTAAAACATATAAAAATTTAGTGAGGCACATAACTTTATAATTTACTCCTCATTTTCAAAAGACTTTCACAGATATGATTATTCTTCTACCGCTGTATCAAATTCATAAAGTGACTTAATGCCAATCAAATATTACAGACAAATTTAAATAGATATTAAATCTTGTAAAAACATAATTGTAGAGAATTCTAAAGCGACTTTACTCGTTACAATACGTCAATGAAAGTGAAAACTGAAATAATCAGAATAACCAGCCTGAAAATACGTACCTTTAATTAAGTTCGATCATATTCTTCAGTATGAGCACCTTTATTATTTTGCTGTAAGTCATTGGGGACATTCAGCACATGCATTGTAAATATTGATCTTGTCGTTCTGTCATTTTTACCAGCCCTTTTATCTGCCATTAAAGTTGTCAGTGAGAATACGTGAAGAATACCATGTCATCCGTATTTATTCAACCATTCTTCATTTGTTCTATGACAGCAGGGACAACACGGTGGCCCGCTGTGGCTTGGATGGTCCGTGCATCAATACTTCAGAAAGGCTCTTCGACGTGTTGAGTAGTGACTCATTCCCTTATGCTTCTTCCTTGCTGGAGTTCCTTAACTTCTAATGTCTTGTGCTGTTCAAAACTTCCAATAACTGTTACCTAAGCCAAATGAAAAGTAGTTCTCATACATTTAACGAACGAAGACACAAATCTGTAGACACAGATATAAGGTACAGATATACATACATTCTAGACCTAAATCTTTTTATGGAGTGCTACCAAAGTACTGAACTTGAAATGACTACTTGAGTAAAGGAGCCGATGGAAGTTGAAATACTTGATTGCCTTAAGACTTTCTGGACGAATTATAAAATTTGAATCAGCCTGAGAATGCACATGATAGGAAAAAAGTATTTCGTTAACTGGTTACGTGACTGGTAGCAGGAACGCAAACTGTGGCAATGAAAGATGTGTTATTATCTATTAATATCCTGGTGAGCAAATTACCCGTGATTTTCGCGGACACAAATTAAATAATGTTATATGTAAGTTATACCCATGCGTTTTGCTAAAGTAAGAGCTTCTGAAATGCAATATTTCTCAAGCAAACCGTAGCAAGTGGAATTCATCCGTCGAACATACGATTGGAAAAATGTTTTTTTGACGTACATGTTAGCCATTTAAAGGTCTACGTTCATTTGACCGCCGACAGATGCACACGAAAACTAATCGGTACTACTTCGTGAAAAATTTTTATAAAAAGAAATTAATAATCTCACAATAATGCGGTATTTGAATTAAAAGTTTCGTTATCCATTTAAGCAGAAACACTGATATAGATAATATAAGAATATTTTTTCGTGATCATTGTATTTAATTTCGGGGCAGGGTCCAGTCGAACGGGAATTCCAAAGAGCCTAGTCTAATTTTTTAGTATGATTCCGTTCCACTCAATACGATTTTATCTAGATGACACAGCAAAACCTCTAGAAAAAAGTGAAGATGGAGCAGTTTTAGATATATTTGCACTTCAAACTGCTTCACTATGAACCTGTGCTTCCTCTTCAAACTGTAGCTCACATTTGTTCAATTTTTAATCAATTTTGATCCATGCCATTTTTCAATAATATCCTTTCATTTACACTTCATTTTCAGTGCCATCGTTTCTGAACCCAGGTAGCTAGAGATCAAGTCCCCTTCTCAAATTCATTGGATTTTCTGTGCCTCGATACTGATGAAATTTGAAGCCAACGAAACTGGGGTCCGCTAGCCGTACCCTCGTTTGCGTCCAGGTGGTGTGCAGTTTTATTAATGGTCATGGAGAAACTCGAACTACATTTACGTTAGTGAGAATTTAAAACTCGCCATACCTCGTGTAGTTTGAAGAGTTTAAACCATCGCATTTTTTTCAAATGAGCATCTGACCTTAAAATCTGATCAAATTAAAATGCAGATCTGTAAACATTTGTAAACATTTGTAAACATTTATTTACCA
>VOMN01052668.1:0-12378 GCA_014899125.1 Orchestia grillus | reverse complement strand
CGTGAAACCCTCGTATACCTTCATAGGTTCATGTTGACATCTTATTTATTGATGCACTGCGTCTAATACTTTAATATTGTATAGGTTGGGTCAATAATAATAAACCTTTCTTATTTAGTGTCTCTGGTATCATCGTTACTTATTTTTATGGATTAAAACTTTACCGCAGTATTTATAACGTCAAAAAACAACGCAAATCGGTAACCATGTTCCCAAATACAGTAAATTATAAAGTGTTCGTTGTTTGTGGCTCAGCCTGTGCATATTTAGACTTTCATGAACATATCTCCGTCTGCAGCCACTGCGAAAAATGATGTGGCAGAAATTCCTGCCAAGGAGCCACCGCATCCAGCCGCTTGCAGCCCTACTTGTGGTTCATAAAGAAACATTTTAATAGACATTCAGACCAGTCTGGTTTCGTAAAATCATCATCGGTGAATGTCATCTGGGAAAAAATATACGAAAAAAACGCATAAAATATTGCATAGGAATCTTCCAAGATTATTCTACGTTTCTAAACTAAAGTGATGGAGGAACAAGAAATGAGATTAAAAACTGAGTTCTAAGCATTAAAAATAAGGACACGCATTTTGTGCTGGTGCGTCGCGAGAGACAGTACTGTTGAGTTGAAGCCAGGTCTGAATTTAAGGCTGGTCTATTTTTGAGTATATGCCAGGGTTCGAGAATGATAAAATTGACTGAGTTATTAGCTGAATCTGTGATTGAGAAATGATCAAGTTTAAACAGGGGATTCAAATTTTTACAATGGGCCCTAGAATTTGAATGAGGTGGTTTTTGTTACGGCCTACTTGTTCTATGACTAATACCTAAATGCTAAGAAGAGCGAACTCTAGCCTGTATAGATGTGTTACCAATGTATGAGCCGTTGCAGGCTACACGAGTAAATTTGTAAATAATGTTGGAGAGCACATCAGAAGCTAAGTAGTCCTTGTATTTAAAAATGTTTCTAATTTTGAAATAAAGACTTCGTCCTCCTTTATTGCAGATGCTTCCGAAATGAACCCATGTGAAGTTAACGAAGTACGATTCATTTCAATTATTTAGCAATTTCTGTTGCGCAACTGCCTTCACTTGACACATTTGTTTATTTCTTGTGGCTTCATCGGTAAACTCGACGTCCGATCATCAAAAAATGCATTTTTGCTTTCCGGTAAGTATGTCTGCATGCAAAGCAGCAACACGCAAATTTCAAATCATTTTTCTCTACCGAATATTTTGTCAACATTCTCGGTTATCACGATGGTTACAACGACTCTTTGCAATACTCGCCAAGGTGATATCTTTGTCTTTCTAGTTTGCGCCCAAACGCTCGCTAGTTACACGACATTCGAGTTCGTGTTGACTGCAGCTGCAATGGTGTCAATTTGTGCACTGCAAACGTACAGGGGTGTGAGAGGAAATACTGTTTACCATCAGTTCGTCGAAATTCTGCAACAGCGCACCAGTTATTGATTTGTATTTCTTCCGATAATTTCATCGAAGTGTGATCAGCGTTTTTGTATTCGTCCTTGTCCATCACCGTAAAAAATAGAATGGAAATTTATAATACTCTTTTTACTCAACCTAGAAATTTCACAGCCTTGCATAGCCCAGCTGTTCTACAGCCCTACCTCGCCGCCGTCTGGCGTGGCTGTTGCATAAAGGGGCCCTTCACACGATCAGTCAAAGTCTGAAGACATTGCGGAAGACACCCAAATGTGGGTATCGAATGCTCGCTTTACCCCCAATTCTGGGGTCAGGTCGGAGTCATGGGACTGTTCAATCACCTTGATGTCCGATCGGACATCAACTCTGCTGTCGGCCGATCGGCCGACTCTGTCTTCAGACACAAGCTGATTGTGTGACGAGCCCAGAAGCATAGCGACGGTTTAATTTTTTGACTGCTATAAGTGCTTTGTAATTTTCAGTTTCATTGTAATATTCAGCGATATTCATATAAATTTTTGTGTATGTGTCTGGTTTAGTCCAAGACACTTGTTTGATGCTGGAGGGCAGATTTCAGGAGGAGCTTACTCTGTTATTACTGATATAAACGCGGGAGACTTACATAAGAATATCAATGTTTTACTTTATCACCCCGAAGCTGCACAGAACTTGGGATTAAAATTGACGTAATATTCTTATTCGTGCGTACGCTGAAAAATAGGAAGAGATTCTATTTTTTAACCCCAGCACATCAAAATCCAATAGAATTTGAATCAACCAGAAATTACCATCATAGCTCATATGTAAAATCAATCCTTGTCACACTTTTTAACCCATTCAACCTCCGACTCACGAACAGCTACTACGAGATCGGTAACTTTATATACGAAGCAATTGCGGGACCTTTGCTTGCATCTCAAAGGCAACACGCAAACAACCTTTGCTTGCATCTCAGAGGCAAAACGCAAACAACCTTTGCTTGCATCTCAAAGGCAACACGCAAACAACCTTTGCTTGCCTCTCAAAGGCAACGCGCAAACAACCTTTGCTTACATCTCAGAGGCAACACGCAAACAAACTGCCCGGACACAAATAGGACATAAACTTCATGTGGGTCGAAGGGAAAATGTCGTATCATAGTTGCGCCGCCCTCCCCTGGGCTGTGAGCGGTACACCGCTTGCGTCTGGCAGTCTGACCTTGGGACCGCACGGATGCCGGTGCCGCAGAATTGTACTTTCACTGCCCCTCAACGGTCTGTCCTGACTGGAATGCCGTGGTGCAGCCCAACAGTTCCTCCTATTTTTTGTCCAAATTCACTCATTCTTTCTTAGGATGAGGACTGCAATTTCCCGAGACTAGGCACTCGAGGCCTTGACCGATCATTTCAAGAACGACGTAGCTGAACAGCAAGTGTATCAGTTGTTTCTCACGTAGTCGTAAGAGTTTGCGTTAGTGACTTGCTGCTTGTACATGAGCCTCAACTCTGACTTCCAATGGTGAAGAGTTTCCCAAAAAATTCAATTTGAGCCTTGAGTTCATTTTTTGTACTATTGCTTGTATGCTTTTCTATTTTACGCCATTTTTTCGTTCTTCTTGAATCCCATGTTAAAAGAGTTTATGTACACATTTTTATAGGTCTATTATTGTACTTGTACACTCTCATAATGAGGTGAAACCTTATTTAAATAAAATCATCGTGTTAGAAAGTAAAGAATAAAATATTTCATTAGACAATGTCACACTAAAGGCAAGCGATAAAACTGCTTTAATGTATGTATTTAAAAATGTATTTTAGCTTCACTAAAAATGTATTCGCAGCAATCTTTAATTTAGGCTCACGAAAAGCTATGTCTAATACCGATTATTACCGAGATGTTTCAATTCCAGTTGAGCCGCTCAACCCTACCCATCGTTGTTTCCCTGATGCTCCTGACGGTGGTCTGCCTGCAGCAAGCGCCTCAGGTTGCGTGTGCCCCCGTCCCTGAGCAGCGGGGGGGACCTCCTGGGATACATGACCCCCACGAGAAGCGTCCTCCCAAGCTGAAGAAAGGCGCCCTCTCCTCGGTGTACAAATACATCTTCCCCTACTACGCAAGGTGAGACATGCACATGCCTCCAGCTGCGCCCCAGACCTGCCCAGGTCGCCACAGCCACAACAAGCCTTGGGAATTGGTGTAATTTGTACTAGGTATTCATTTAATTTTCTGTCGTGCTGAATTTGACACTTTCATAAGTAATTTCTCGGCGCTAAATATAAATTTAGACTTTTTTCGTTGAAAAACAAGAGATAACATCAGGTTGTAGCTGAATTTACTCTACGAGAACAAACCTATTTTTTAACGGTAAGAAATGTTAGGGGAAAAGCCGTTAATATTTTACGCGCTTGTGTACACATTCACTTAGTTTTGAACAAAATTTTTAGAAATTGAAATGTTTTGAATTTTTTCAAACATTCTCCAGGAATGTCAGTACAATAGACCTGTATAAGGTTAATACTTTGGTACACAAATAAAAAATCCCGTTCACGAAATGTATGCTAACGAAGCATTCCGCTGTCGCGCTGGACACCACAGCGTCGTCAGCCAAAAGTTTGCCCAGAGTTCGAAACCATTTTTGAAGGTCTAGCCATGAAATCTGGAGCAGCGTGCTCGGAAATTCAAGTGAGCTTGTACCTCTTTAGCTGGTCAAGGCTCGACGCAAACAGCGGCTACGTGGTGCGATCTGCACGTCTTCGTACTTTTGGGGCACAATTTTATAAGATCTTGAATGACGCATACCGCCGTTGTGGGATTGATCTTTGTTCTCACTGGGATCTGATGTATCCTTGTGGGCGAATTTTTATGCCGCTTTATTTTAAGACCGCGCTTTTTTTAGTATACGAACCCCGACAAAAATGCGATTTACCATACATAGGTAATTCTTAAAACGAATAGATTTTTCTCCTGTGCAGCTGCACCTCATCGTGTCCTTTGAGGCCATCTATTCATACACAAACTACGTAAACCAAAATGCTGTCTTTTCGTATTCGATTAGATAAGAGATTTAGCTTCATTTAGATTAGATTAATATACGATACTACATTCAGTTTCCTTCCTACGACACAGCTGTATTTCAACGCCGCTTGCAGTAATGTTTTTTATGGTGTCACGTGAAAAGTGTTATTCAGAAAAAACTTTGCATATACATATTAATATACGACGGCTACTATTATAACATTTTAAATAAAGCAATGTCTCCGTAGATGAAAAAATGGAGGTCGGTGAGTTGCTAGCTGACGGTCACCAACCTTCTATCAGGAGCCTCTAAATGACCGAGGTCGGCATGACACCACGTTACGCGTCACCTGAACTCGTCACCTCGACTGACTGTGGCCCTGACCTTGCTCTAACGAGATCGATTCAGTGATTGGAGTTATCTTGAATGTGTCAATCTCATTGTAAGAAGTTTTTGATTCACTCTCGAAAATCAAGGAAAACTGTCAAGGAAATTTAAAATGCGTCTAATTTACGCTCTACTCATCAAAAATGGTACTCACCTGGGTTTCGTGCTTCGCTCTGAGGGTGGTCTGTGATGACGTATAGTAAGCACGGCGGCATCAATCATTTGATCAATTTGTCGACCTCTCGAGCTTCTGGTTGTCGTACAGCGCAGTCAGTTCACAACAGTTGTATGACATCAGTTAAAGTGTCTAATTGCTCATCTTTTCGAAGGCTGCCACCAGGAGCCTAGGTCTCTCGTGTTTCATAGCATTTTTGTGCCAGTATTCTACTGTGGCGAAATTTTGTTGAGCTTTTCATTGATTGAGTTCGGTCACAGAATCCAGCATGTTAATTTTTCTCAGATCAGGTCGTAGGGAGCAGCGGTTGCCCACAGGGCTTGGATTTTCATTTTTATTTACTTGGAATTAACCAATCAACTCTAAAATAATAAATTAAATTTTTATTTGAACAGCATTCATTTGGAACATTACAGAGCTGAGGATCATGGAATCACTGCAATTCCAAGCGCCAACTAGAAATTTAAATCCTCGTTCACCAACTTTTAAACTACAAATAAACCAGCTTATCCATGCGTTTTTACCAACGCTTACATAGCTCACCTTGGCATGAAGCGCTATAAAATTTATGTTTCTCTTATTTACTTTGTGAAGTCATGTAGGCACAAGACAAGTTCCCGGACTTATTTATCAGTCCAGACTTATTTACAACTGAGGTGGGAGGCCTGCCAGGGCTGCGCCACATGGGCTGGTGCGGCAGGCTGAGTGCGGTGGAGTCGTCGGCACGTGAGGACTTTACATTTAGTGAACACTGAGGGACTAAGTAACTTCTTTTCACGTGAAGGCTTTCTCAGCTACACTTTCATTTTCATTTTTGTGCTGCTTGCTTTTGTGAATAGCTGTGGTGATCTGGGATTCTCTAATGCTTTTGTACAAACACCTGAAAAACATTTTCGCATGACATTGTCATGTTTACCGCGGGAGAAAAAACTGAATTAACTCTGTCTCTCTCTTCGGATTCATCTTTCCCACTGTTGTGCTACGTTTGCCAAGAACGATGTGCTTGCCTTATCATTTTCCTGATTCGTTGGTGAATGACAGAATGTTTTACGCTCTGTGAGGCAGGGGATGGTTAATTCTTCAAGTATTCCAGTTCCTCTTCTATAAAGACACTCCTGTCTTTGCTATTTTCCTCAACATCGTCTACGGATTTACTTCGCACCTCGTTCAAAATGCGATTTTTTAGCGTTCTATTTTTTCACACTGTTCGCATTTCCTGGAACGTCGCCCACACCTCCAGGAAGACCTGTCATGAAAATTTCGTCTGGAACAGCAGCTCGTCGACCGTTGCCTCTGTTGCGCTCCTCATCCATAATTTACGAAATGTGTTTTAACTAATTATTATTATTATTCCTCTCACGGCTGTGTAATTGTTTGATTTGCCGCATTAATTTGCGTCTCTTAATTTCGTACCAGTGTTTTTCAAGCGTTAGTAACGAAGCATAGCTCAAATTTTCATGTCGTTCCTAACAAATGTTTATGGTTCCAGTGTGTACGAGAGACGATTTATATGCAACAAGCTGAGATTTTTTATTTCTTGCCAAAAAAACGTTTTCCACTTGAATTACAGAAATGAACACGTTTTTTAGAGAAGCAAGGCTTTAATTTTCACATTGACAATTCGTGAACTTCTGTGCTATGATTATTGCGTTAAACAAAAATTGAATGCCCCATCTTGTAAGGGGCCCTTCACATAATCAGTCAATGTCTAAAAACAGTGTCGGGAGACACCCAAATATGGACATCGAATGCTAAATTAGTTGGGTCGGAGTCAAGGAACTGCTAAGTCCTGTGACTTCCGACCTGCCCATATTCGGGTGTATGCCGCACTGTCTTCAGACATTGACTGATCGTATGAATAGTCCCGTAGCTCCTGCAACCTGTTGATACCGCTGTCATTTTCTCTGTAAATCGCTCGAGTTTTTCCTTTCTAAAAGTACTCATGCTTGTAAATGAGCTCTTCGTTCAAGAAAATGAAAGCCCAATTCCAAATGCGACCTATAATTTTTCATGGGTAAACGAAAACTTGTTGCAGCAGCGTAGAACTAACGTTCAAAGGTAAAATAGTGTCGACAAAAACAATTTTTCAAGGTGAACAGAGTGTCTTGAATGCGGAAATGATATTGATTTTAAAAAACACAATCCGATGCAGTGTATCCACCACGAGGTCCAAGTTTTTTGAGATTGATGTTTTCATCGTTAATGCTCGGTTTCTGGATGTGTTTCAATGGATGATATTGGGGTAATTCCCCAAAAAAACTACCTCTTCATGCTGAGGTGACGGCCTTTTTGCACAATTAAAATCGTGTGTTTTACGATCGATTTGCGCAACGCTCGGCTTGCCTCACGAAACAATGGACGGAAATGTCTTCCCAATTCGACTCCCGAATAAAACCGTCGGTCTGCTCGCTCGAGCTCTTCGGATGACTAAAGTTCAAGTACGACAAATAACCAGAGTGACTATGTGTTCCTTCTGCCAAGCTATGATTTGTATATTTTTTACATAATGATGAAAAAAACAAAACACATGAATTCATGTCAGTCATTCAGGATTGAAGTACTGAAATGAGTTAGTTTGATTTTGGTTGCCACTTTTACAAACGTTAATTGCACAAAAAGACTTAAACCTGTGGCAAGAGATTCGTCTGTGCCTCTCATTGCAAATGGCTTCCCTCGGAAGAGGTGACGGCCGGTTGCGCTGGCAGAATTTTTGGGTGAACTCAAACCCGGAAAAGTTCAAGTACTGCGTGAAATTTAAAAAATAGATTGGGCTGAAGAATAAGGTGGATAGTGCTTAAATATTAGAAGAAGAAACATGTAGTTCAATATTTTAAGTGACTTGAGCTATATTATAACTATTATATTTATATTTCATTTTTAAATGAAATTACTGTGAATAGAAAAAACAGCACATAAATATCCCAGCCTGTTCTGACATGTCTTAGCTCCCACTTCCGCTATGGGGACTCGTTTGTGAGCCGTCCGACCTGCCAACACCTCGTAACCCTGATTTCTAGACTCTGTAATGCACATGCAAAAAACAATTAAACGCAATTAGTGCTAAGAACATCGATACCTTGGATGATACGCATACCTTCTACTTCGCAGTCTATGTATCCGCAGTGAATAGATGCGATTACATCGTTTTCTCCGATTTGCAGGCTGTGATGGTTATGTTTTGAGATAACTGTATAAAATTGTCTAGAACATGCGTCAGCAGCCCAGCGAGCGACTGCGTAGGTCCGGTGTACGAGTCAAGGGAAAGTGTAGGAGCGTCCCGCGTCTTCCTTATGACACATCTGCTGCCCGTACTGATCACTTTTCCTTTCCTTTGTCTCCAGGAAGTTGCTCTAATTTTCTCAACATAAAGAGGACAAGGAAGACGAGAAAATGTAGTCTAATTTGACACCATGTTGCACATGTGCGTGGAGATGTAAAAAAAATGTTTGCTAATTATTTATTAGCATGTAACTTAGTTCAATTTATAAGCGGGTAGCTTAGTTTAATATTCATTATTATTAGCAAGTATTATTATTTATTAGCAGATAACTTAGTTTAATACTGATTCACCATTGATGATGTCTGATTCGTTAAATTTCGTATTCGTGTTTCTGAAAACACGCCCTCTTTTTCACTCAGCGTTCAATGTGAAAACACAAGAAACCTGCGAGAATTAAATTTCAGCGCTTACAAATAAAGGTTCCAAGAGATTCGTTCTACTGCAGTCGCTCTGATGAATTGGACCTTTGGCCAGTTTTGAACAGCATTGTGTGCAGTAACAAACATCCAAGAAAGTGTATTGTCGTAGTGCTGGCAGGGCGTTCTGAAAGTTGACTGCCATTCTTCTTTCTGAATAGAATCATTCTTCTTCTATCTAAAAAGTCGGAGCTAAAGCACTTATTCGGATTTATTGTGGCTTGTGTGTAAACTTAACTTTCGAACTTGTGTGAAGTTTCTTCCGCTTGTGAACTGGGATGAAATCAGCGCAGTGTGTACCTGAAAAAATCAGCTGTACGGGCTTGGAATCAACTGTACGTACCAGAAATCAGCTCTGTGTACGTACCTGAAATCAGCTCTATATACCTGAAATCAACCGTACGTACCTGAAATCAGCTGCATATATATGGTCGTGAACATGCATTAGCAGCCGTACAAAATCAGCCCAAAATAATAAGTACGTACGCATCTAGACTTAAATCAACCTTCACACTCGGTTGGATCGCACCATCTGAGCCTCCGTCGAGTCTCTAGATTCTTCAGAATGAAATTTACTTTCATTTTCCTCTCGCCAGTTGCTGCCTCGGTTTAATTCCCATAATTTTGCAGTTCCATGAATAAAAATAGTGAAGACGTTGAACTTATACGATATCTTGCGTCGTCTCCCAAAAACACGCTCGTAACATCTATCACGTGGCATGTCGATACATTGCATAACGTCCCGTCGCACAAATAAGACGTGACATTGTGCCGGTCTACAGTTACGTTACGAAATTCCCTCAGCTGATCGTAACGTTTATCATAGTCGGATTGACCTTGTGGGACTTTTCTCTGCGACCTGCAGCAAACGCTGTTTCTATTCTCTTATGCTGCTACACCTGTGGCGGTTGCGTAGATAAGTGCTCTGTATCCTAGCTACTTGCGATTATACGGTCGGCTCGAAATAATCGAGTTGAATGGTAGAAAAATCTAATTAAAGGCCTTTGAAAGTTTTATTAAACAGCAAAATTAATTTTAGAGCTGGGACTCGGTAGTGTAGTAGTTGAAGAATGAGTGGAGATTGATCTACATGCTGAGAAATAAACACCGGACTGTCAGAAATAGCTTTCATATTGGACGAATACCTTCCATTTCGAGCGAATATTATTTCTTTATGTTATATCCTCCTGAATATGTAAGAGGGCTTGTTGAACTTGGTGTTATTGATTTTTTTTTGGAGAAAAGATTATAGGCGTGACCTCAACCAATTCTCGTAAATCTATCTATCAAGTACAATTGATAGATAGCTATCAATCAATTAATCAAGTACAATTTATTTGGTATCATACCTACGTACATTTTGTATTTAGAACCGGGTTGTGATACATCCTCCCTCTTTTTTTTGTGTCAACCTGTACAAAAACTGTAGGTTAATATTCGTAAACATCTACTGGGGTTTAAATTTATTACCCAAGGATGTTTACGAATATTAACCTACAATGTGGATCCCGGGTGTCCCTTATTCTAATAAATAAGAAAACTAACACCCTGATCGTCTTGCTTGTTTGTTTGTTTGCTTGCTTGCTTGAAACCGTGCACACGTTTGTCTGTCGGATCTGAGATATTCGAAATTTATACTCTTCGTTTAATCCTGCATTGTGGATACCGACTTAACTGCGTAGGACATATTTCTGGATACGGTTTGATTTTGATGAATTTTATTTGACCCAACGGGTCATGCGTCGTCTACTAAATTATAATTTTAATAATCTAGTGAAGAATTTTTCAGCTGATTTTCATATCTTACCACTTCATCAGTCTTTTTAAGTATCAGCAATGACGTTGAGTTTCCTGCCAATTCCAGAAGAACGTTACACAGAGTGGGACATATGTAAGGCACCTTTTTAAACAAATCATAATAGTAAAGCTATAAGTAGTAAAAAGATGATGTGGATTTATCAAAGGGAATATTTTGCAGTTATTTTTTTATACATACCAGTACTACCGGCAATCATTTGATGTTGCTCTTAAAAATGGAAATGTTTGAGGCAATTTTCCGTTATGATTAATTTCTCGTTTTGGTGACGCAACGAGGCCGCCTCGATCTCCAGATTAAAGTCTATTTGATTTCTTTCTCGGGGGATACTTGGTGGAAAAAATCTACTTGGAAGTGCGCGAGGCCATACATAAATAAAGGGACGTGTAGGAAGGACGCTTTCAGCGCGATTGATAAAACGAGATAAGTCCTCCAATTTACCCACTAAAAAGATGCTGTTGGTATCATTATGCGTATTTTATTTCAAAGAATAATCTCCATTTGAATTATTAATGAAAGAACTACGCAAATTTCTTTGTGAAAAATTAACATCATTTTTCAAAACTTGTAAAAAATATTTTTGTAAACTTTTCCAAGTTATATTTTACAAAAGCATACGTCTAATTACGTCACTGGTAATGACTTGTCTTTTCGTAATTATTAAGGTAATAAATCATCCTGTACAATGAGTCTCCAGACCTCTACTGCCACCCCCACGACTACTGTCTAGCCTTCATAACTCTACTTCTATTCATTGCAGCACCATAAAATTTTCGCAACTGCCTAAGTACATTCATGTAAGCGTTCTGTACTCAAAAATGAAATTCGAATTTTACACCCCAATACACAGGACACTTGAGTAAAGTAATGAACAGCACTATAGTTAGAGCTCGCTATCGCGCCCCCAATAATGGGAGTCATTAAAAAGGCTTTACATTCCATACTTAAACCTATTTTAAACTTTAAAACATGATCTTTTATTTTAAATTAACCTTATCTTTTTGCTATTTGTAGTTTTACCGCAATAATTTTTCTCTAAAAGGTACTTAACTGAAGACTCAGTTGTATTATATGATGAATCTTGAGAACATTTTTACGCTAAACTTAAAATTAATCTTGAAAACTAGAAGTATGAATCACTTTGGAAAAAGCTATTCAAAAGCCCCCAATGCTATTCCATACAATTATTTTGAAGTGCCGTCGGCCTTCACCTACATGGACAGCATAGCTCATCTAGCGCCATCCTCATGTGACATCCCGCCAGTCTCGGACAAAAATTTCCATTGTAAAAATTTTTCTAATTTGTTCTCAGGCCCCGTTACCGGTATCCATACTACGACGACGAAGGTAACGGCGAACTGCTCTACGGCTACGGCGGAAATCGACTCTACCGCTACAGCGTGTTCCAGCCGCTGGAGGGATACCACAGATAGCGTTCGAACGGGCCTTATCAAAACAGGCGACGTTCGTTTTAAAGCCGCAGAATTACGATTGAAAAAATGGTCGTGAGAATGAAACAACTAGCGAACCCTATGAAATTACAATGAATATTCAGTAACTGAAATAGAGTGCCATGCTTCGATTGGACTATTCGATATTTGAATGCCTAAAATGACACCGAAGTTTGTGCTCAAAAGCATTCACACGTTTGACGTTGTACGAGTGCAATTTGGTTAGGGCGCGCTGCGCTTGCAAGTTTAGTGGAGTATTTTACGCCTACAAAGTGACTCGAGCAGTGTGTGAGGACTACACGCGTATGAAATCTGGTGCCTGGATATCTGGTCATGGTGCAATCAGCATGAGAAATCGGTGTTAGAAATTAACGAAAAACTTATGGCGGGGTAAAAAATCGGGACAAGTTTA
>VOMN01052664.1:0-13319 GCA_014899125.1 Orchestia grillus | reverse complement strand
CTTGCAGTCAATTAGTTGTCGTTTTTATAGTGTGAATTTTAGCATTATCTTATATAAACACAGCGTTATTTTGGTGATGATTGGCCGAATATGGAAGGAGGCTTCTTGCTAAGACCTATGTATACTTCCATGTGTTCTGCCTTCCTTCCATTTCCTCATATCATTAGGGATCCTAATCCCAAAAGCTGCTAGCTGAAGACTTGTTTCTTCGTTATTAAGTCGTGCCAGTATACTGCAAATCGTCAGATGAATCCAAATTAATTTTTTTTCATCTGAAAAGATAGAAATCATCTGGAAATCATCATACATCTGACCAATCTTCGCTTCGCCACTGCACTCTATTCTACTGCACGTCATCCCACACCCCCACCTCTCATCTTTTCTAGTGCAACTTCGTCAGGGCAGGTGCCGCTAGTCTTCTCCTATGTAGAAAATCTTCGTACGAGCTCAAATTTTTTCGCACTCTTCCGGGTGTTATATTTAAACCTGAGGACGTTTGAAAGTTTCAGGAGATTTCTTCGTTTGCTTTCAACTTTGATCGAATAATATACAATAAATAATAAACATTGTCATTTTTCATGAAACAGAAAAGGTAGAATCGCAGCAGCAGTTTCCGCTAAGAATAGATATTTTCGTTTAAGAGTTTGAATTTACAGTTAAAATAATTTGCATTCGTGATTTTTTGGAAAAGAACGACTTTCTTTTTGTTTCCTTCATGTAAGTTCTATTAGTAGGTTTTTATTTTTCGTTATAAACAGTGGAATAACTTTCAAGTAATTTGTTGCATCCTGTGACACTTCACACATTTATCACAGTTGACAAATTTGATTTAACAATGCCTTTCTTTTTAATATATCAAACATGCTTTTTTCAATTTTCCTGAAGAAATAATTAATACAGTAAAAGGCTTCCGCGCTACGTTCTTATTCTCTGCAAGGGAATTTTGAGTTCTTTCGCTCCCTAACATGATAAAACCTCCTTCCTGCACTGTTAACTCCTACGCATGTAGCGATACTTATGTCTACCTATGGTAATATACTAAATGTATGAAAAGTAGTTATCGTAATGCCACTTCATCTGTTCCGATATGTTTTCTTCCCTACTCGTCAAGTGTAACTCATAATTCGTTTTGGTAACCCTATTTCGCCCGAATTCAACCAAGTGATACAAGAACAATTCTTTTTGAAGTTAGTAGGATGCGTTATGGAGTGCGAATTTAGAATTACTGAATTGTCTTAAAAACATGCTGCACTGAGATTTCTTAATTTTTGAAAAAAATCGTTTAGTGTTGCAGTCAAGTTTGTTCGAAAATTTTCACTGCGAGAATTGAGCGCAACGATTAACTCACAAATGTTCATAAGTCCGATAATGTTTCACGAGACCAAGATCGAGATCTAGGATCGAAATCTACTACAATCCCTTGACATTTATAAATTTTCGTTGTTTAGTTTTATCCTTAATTTTTTTGCATTGTTTGCAATGTTTGGAAAAAAGTTGAGCATCAGTTATTGTGTGCTATATTTAGAAAAAAAGGTGAAATGAGTTTATTTTGTAAGGCGTTCCATCATTATTTCCACTACTTCACATGTACATGTGTGTAAGCTGAGAATATGGTCCTATACTATGCGATAAAAGTTATAGAACATATTGAGGACCACAGGTAGCGAGTATGTATACAAATCCCCATTGTAATAACTTAAGGAATCAAAATCTGTAATACTTTACTACTGATGAAACGCTTGCGGTAATGAATTTTTTAAGTAACTCGGTTAATAAATTCAAGGTATCACATAAAACCTTTAACTTTCATTGACGAGGCATCATTGAATTCCTAGTTTAAAACATATTTTATCCCTCATAAATCTGTCCCTAATTCTTTACTGGATTAGTTTAGCGTACGCTAGGATTACCAAAAAAGAGATTATTTTGAACATGTTTGATTTCTCTAGGTCAATATTTTTATAATCCATTAACTTCATAATTAGGTAGCTATATTAGAAAGATATAACCCTCATTTTTGGCAAATTCACTATAGCATGAACAAGGTTAATAGAGAGAAATTTAAAACAGTCGGCTTGCATAATGCACCTTAATGCTTCACCATAATTTGCTGACAAAACATTTTGAAGAAAAGTCATATCAGATGGCGCATTCATCTCAGGAATATTAAAAGGTGTGTAAAACTTCCAAGCTACATTGATATTTGAAGTTCATAACATACTGATTGGAATTTTCTCGTGATTCTGGACGCTTCTACTTCATTAATCCCTCAGATATTTTTAATGCTCACGTTCGTGAGCGTACTAGCTGAATCCAGAGCTGCATCGACTATTAGATTTCAAGCAATCACAGAGCAATCTGGTCAGAAATTCG
Source organism: Orchestia grillus (assembly GCA_014899125.1). Taxonomy (NCBI): domain Eukaryota; kingdom Metazoa; phylum Arthropoda; class Malacostraca; order Amphipoda; family Talitridae; genus Orchestia; species Orchestia grillus. The sequence continues at coordinate 10,946 of VOMN01052664.1, read as the reverse complement.
GTTCTGGAATGAACAACTGCAAGTCATTTACTGGAAGAGGCATAAGCATAAAAATTAATGAAAAACGAAAAATTTATAAAAGATACATTTCACTTGAGGGGAAATTTTTTAATGACAAATGCACATTACAAAGAAATGCAAACGTTAAGATTTAATTAAATTACCGTAATTCTTTACAATTCCTATTATATATCTGTTCCGCAAATTTTTCGAGGAATTTCATGCTATGCGCTGAGGTGTGACCAAGTCTCGACCGACCAAGATCTCGCTCTTGTAAAGACCACTCATAACAGTACATTGGATTGAGGTCCGGAAAACAGAACGATTGCGTAACTTTGGACCAGAGCCCTGGAAGATGATCTGATCATCCGGCTTGAATTTAATGACATTCGCAGCGCAGGCTGTCGTATTCCCGTTCCGAGATCAACTTCGTATTTGCTCAATTTAAAAAAGAATTTCATGCTTGGTGTGGCTGGACAATAATTTTGGACCATATTAATATGAAAAACAAACCGTTAAATAGGATGTTTATTGGATAATAACCTTTTAAAGTATTTTTTCAAATTTATGTCCCACCCTGTATTAATCTAAATTTTAAATTCTCTGATATGTGAATTATTTTCTCACTGAAAACTCGAAAATAGAAGGATATCCGTTGTGAGGAAAATGATAAAACGCAAATTTTAATATTGTCAGTGAACAAATATAAAGTTGTGGTCCCAGAATAACGATAAGGGAACTTCTGGGGTTATGCAGGTTTCACTCAGAGCTATCGGTGGCTACGTAACATTGTTTTCTTATTTAGTTTGATATCAAGAAAAAGTCAAATTACGTTCTCCTTCCAGTCATGCCAGATAGCTCATTCCCAAATCACCTTCGGCTCTTCAGTGACATCTGAACTTCTCTATACTGCTCATAAAGGGCACGCATTAAGATTTCTCAATCACGTTCATACTTTCTGCAGTCAAAATGGAAATATTCAATCGTTTCTTACACTTTACTGTTACACTATATATATGCTGGTGTTTTAGAACTCTTTGAACAAACTTCGACACGATGTTCGTTTCGGCGATTTGAACACATTTTACTCTATGGTTCTAGGTCCGAAATTGTTTAGTTAAAAAGCTCCGGAGAGTTAACTGTTAGAGCTTGTCAGTAAAAATATAAGGAATCAAAGTCAGAACGAGTTTATTATTATACATGAACCGTACAGAGTTTGAAGATAGGTTGGGTATTCACTGCAAGTGTTCGAAATTTCGTACGTCTGCTGTGATGCGTGCGTGGAAGCACAGGCGTAATGATTGCAAAGCATTTTGAATGTGCCTCCTTTGAGTAAAATGAATTTCACCGAAACGAACATTATGTTCAAGTTTGTTCAAAGAATTCTGAAGGACCCTGTGCATTCTAGTTTTCTCGTCATTCTACTTCCAGGAGCGCCTGCTCACACTTGAAGTTTCTTTCCTAACTTCAAACAGAAGTTCACTCCCAAAACTACCACTGTAAAAAACATGTCTTAGGTATTCTCTTTTGGATACACTAGGCTAGAGATGTTTTCATTCGCGCTATTACCCCATTTGTTCAGCCCATGATTTTTATTGTGATTCAATTTTTCTTCTTTTTTTGTGGTCTCATTCTGGTTCGCTATTTTCCGATTTCTCAAAACCAGTCATCAACAGGCCTTCCGTATCTAGCAAGCGCAATCATTGGAATTTGTAATTATGTTGCATGCCTCTAGCTTACTTCCTCCCATGCACGTACGCTCACATTCTATTCAAACATTGATCTCACCCCCTTATAATTTTATACGCATTCAATTTTCCCTTCGTGATTCAACAGAAATTTTATCGCTAGCTGAGAACAAAAAGCATTCCGAAGATTAACTCGATGAACAGTGGCAAAGGTGCTTGAAGTAACGAGACTCGTATTCGACCAAACCCGCGTCCGGCGAATCTTTTTTTTTGTACCGCTTCGAGACAGTGGGATAAGCTAAAAAGTACAACCGTCGGATCCTGCCAAAATCGAGAAGATATACAAGTGAGGCTGGTCGTTACGGAACTCCGAAGCCTCGTACTTTATGTACTTTACTCGTACAGGCAGTTACTCGTACTTTACGAGCTTGCATTCCTAAATACGAGTACAGTTGTTATGGAATCCACATATTTGTGGCAGTTGTTATGGAATCCACACTGAATTTAGTTTCTCACTTATCATAGCATTGGGCAGAATCACGACAAATTTCAAATGAAAGTGGTCTAAGAATGCTCGTATACTGGCTCCACTTCCAAAAGGGGCGAAAAATACTCGAGCTTATTGGACTAATATTACTCACTGTTGGAAAAAAAATTCAAATTCAAGTGAGAAATACTGCTGACGTAGTAGAAGTAAGATTTTGCTACCGTTAACCGGTAAAATGGTGTTTGATTCGTCTTTATGGTTATAAGACGAATCAAATGCTTTTAAGCTCACGAATGTAGAAATTAGAAATTTACCCTTATTAACATCATAAAAAAGGTTCTGAAGATGAATTATACTCTAGATAAATTTCAATTCAATTTTATGATCGGAAGTCGAACTGTTGGTGAAAATAGCATGAATCTCGTTCTGGGTGAAAATACGTGTACATTATTATGAGTTATATCCTAAGGATTACATGTTATTTTCGAATTAGTTTTCAGATCGGACCCAATTTTTTCAGCTGAATGTTGTTAGAATAGGGCTATGTTTGTAATCATCATTTTACTAGGTTTTTATGAACGACACTGACGATGGAATCCATTTAGAGGCAATTGTTATGGAATCCACACTGAATTTGGATTCTCACTTACTATAGCAATGTGCAGAATCACGTCAAATTTCACATAAAAGTGGTCTCAGAATAATTTTTACCATTGAAGGTCCCTAAAATTTAGACAGGGAAAGAGCTTCAGCGTTCTTCTAGACGTGATACGAGTTATGAGAATCTCGCGTCTCTGACTAACGAGCCTATGTCTCGTGTTGTTTTAGTCAACAATAATATCAGCAGTATGTCAGCGTTGTTAGTGGAAACCTCTTCTACTTTCCGTGCCACGTTTGCTGAGTTAACACATAGGAAATATTTTCACAGAGCGAGGGATTTCGCATCAAAAAATAGAAAAACTTCCTTCAATAAATTTAAAACCCTTGAAAAGTCTTGCTTTGTCTTAATTTACAGGGAAAAAATACTCTTTGCCTTAGTATTTTACTTTTATATATGCGTTGTGACTCGCAAAGCAGTTCTTTAATAAATATATGGTATTTAAAGATTTGTAAAACACAACTTAAAATGGATTCGCTTGAACTTTCATGTATATTTCAAATATACACACACTGCTTCGTACATTGCCAGGGCGAAACATGAGCTCGAATTATATGTAGAGCTGTGTTTGTGGAATTTACATATCGGTACAAGTTTCTACGCAAAGCTGTCCCACTCTACAAAGTTCTCAGTTGTGCCGCCTTCTGTCTTCACGCACACAATTGCGACCTAACAGCACATGTGAAAGATTGACAGGTAAATTCTTCAATTATCTATATTGATGAGAATTATTTGGTTGTTTAAATAGGAATTAATATACATACCGTGCCTTAAATAACACTCAGCCACCATCGAACATGTAGATTTCACGGAACTCCTCTCCATCTCAGTATCCGCTAGAATTGTACAAGTGGCTCCTGCGATCAGGTGATAGGTACTGATAAATTTAAAATGCTAGACTCTTGTTCATCCAAATTTGACCGGCGAATATTAGAATCCATGTACATCACCAAGCTCAATCCTCCCTTAACGAAATGATGAGAGCTTACCCTCGGGAAATAGTCAACCATTACCTACACTCCTACAGTACATTTAAAGTGTTTCAATTTAGCTCTCACATTCTTTTTCTCAGATTTGAATAAATTCGAATGATTACTTTCTTCACCGCCAGACTTTGTTGAGAATGAGCTTCTAAAGCTCGAAACACTCAAATTAAATGAATTTAAGATTTTTTCTCTTAATCGCCTTTTTTACGAGTTTGCTTCGCAAAAAATAGTATACAGATGTGTTGCAAATATGTTAATTGTAGCCCATGACGAATGACAACACTCGATCAAAATCAAGTTGATCATTGCACGGGTTTGAATTAAGTTTTAATTCTTCATATGCTACTGCATGTAGAAAAATTAGTTGAAGTTAAGGAATAGTAAAGTGGGAGTAGAAAATTGAAACCCTCTAACAAATCTTGAGAAAACATGGGTTATTGATTGTTTTTATCTTGTGCATACTTCTATGGGGCGGTATTTGTACTATAAAATAATTTCTCCCAAGCGATTGCACGCGTAGAAACCAAGCTTCCACCTACCTCCACTTCCACTCTGCCGAGCCCACAAACACATAGAGCATTTGGTCGCTGACGGAGAAGCAGCCAGACCTCTACCGCATATTCTGAATAAACATGCACACACATTGCAGAGAGAGAGTTAGGGAAAATAGGTACAAAATTTCACATCTGCCAGAAAGTAGTAAACGCTTTTACTTCTACGAAACTTTGCAAATTTTCAGTTGGTTTTTGAGATATTTTAAGTGGAATTTTTGAACGGAGGAAATTTGAAAACAAAATTGCGCACAAATAATGTATTTATACGTTTACTTTGTAGAAAGTGTTAAAAGTTTCCATCACCCACATCGATGCATATCGATTTTTTTTATACATGGAAAGCCTTGTTTATTCAACACCTGTGGAATCAGAGGAAGGTCTCGTGGTAGGAATCGCAGTGGCTTCTGGCGATATTTCTGCAATGCCAGCGCTTTTCACAATATCCGGCTATCCTTAAGTCAAATACATCCCAAGTGAATCGATGTGAGTAGTGGAAAATTTGAACAATTTCTGTAAAGCAAATGTATGAATAAATCATCAGTGGGCAAATTTGTTTTCAATTTTTTTTCTTTCAAACATTAAATTACACATTGAAATTGGCTTTTTTGCTTTTGACAAATTATTTTTGCAAAGTTTCATCGAGGCAAAAAATGTTTAATTTACCATTTTCTGGGAGGTTTGAAATTTTGTTCCTCGTTTGGCTTACACCCTCTATATATATGACATGAAGTACTGTATATAAGACAATGAAGTACAATGAAGTACAGCTTACACCCTGTAGATTGACAATGAAGTACATGAAGGTACTTCGCGTGGGTAACCATGAAATGAATCACACTTCGGCCGTGGCCTGGGGTTGCGGTCGTGCCGGGGACCGGTCGGTGGCGGCCTGCATGACTCAAGTGAGCGGGAGCTTTGCGAAGAAAATCCCCACTTGTTGGTATGTCGCCTTATACGTCGGCACACTGTATACATCGGGGATTCGTAGTCTTTAATTTGCTGGATGTTCAAATTACAGCAAACTATTTGCTTTGCTTAAGATCTAAATAAATTAATAAGCCCATTGGGGTAACATAATTCTTGAGCATTTATTTCAATTAACTTGTCATATGATCGTAGTTACGAGTGCGTTTGCATCAATACTTTCTATCTCCAATAATATTTGTCGTTTTCATAGCGCAGAAAGATACTTTTGTTCAATCGAGTAAGCTATTAGTCAGGGGTTTAGACTTAGAAGCTTTCTCTCTATAAAATTTGTCGCGTTTATTAGCCGTCCAAACATTGAAGTTCATTCTTTCGAAAAGGAAAAACGTAAATTTGAGATAGTAAGCTTTATTTCAGTCCCAGTTGTTTAACTTTGGCATTTTGGGCCTGAAAAAGTTGCTTAGTGTCCAACACAAAACTAACTTTCTAAGGGTTCCTATTTTTAAAGATATCAGGCTATTTTACAAAAAAAAACGTATTTTTAACAAAATAAATTTTGTCTACACAGATGCGGAGCGGATACCGCCGGCCTGGGACCTCTGTGCCACCCAACCGGTCTTGTGCAGTTGTGAGAGGTTCCTAGTCTTCTCGCCCTGGGATTATGCCAGTGGGTGTCATTACGAACCGTTCTTTTGAAAATATTTGATCTAACATTTTAGCTCGCACTGATCGTTCTTTGAACTGAGAGTTCATTAAGTGAAGAATTTGCCGCCTCAATAGTTTTCTCCTGATATTCGTTGAAGTGAAACTGTCGTTTTTTTCATGCTATAGGAAGCGTGTAATTGATACCCGAGAGCGATTTCGTTATGCTCGTCTTTAAATACTCGTTAGATACTTTAATACTCGTTACTTAAATACTTGAAAAAGAATTCGAATATTCTCTTCGCTCGATGCAACCCTTAGCTATAAATCAAAAGCATTTGCACAATCACTCACGAGATATAACGATAGAAAATTTGAAAACAGCTGTCGTAAGCCATTTTGTAAAATTAGTCGTACCTCGTACATTTATCTTTCAATGCTTAAAGACTAAGGAAAAACTAAGGAAGACGCTAGCTCTGCATGAACTGAATGAATTTCAAACATAGGGCGATTACGTTATGTTCCATAATGCTTTCTCTATGAAAAAAATGTATAGTTTCATACATATTGAAAAAAATTCTTCAATTCTACTGAAAGTCAATGCGTTTCAAAACTTGAGATTAACTCAGGGATACCTAGTCCAACTTTTTTGTCAAATATGTCATCAAGAATTCACATATAATGATTGTGCACTGCCACAAAGTAATTGTTTGTATGAAGTAAAAATTAGAAATCAAGTCCTCTGAACTAATTGATTCAAATGACAAAATTCTGTTCTACAAATACTCGTCCCTCACATCAGAAATAAAGCTTCACCGACTATCAGAAGCCTTGTAGCGATACATCCTTAATAAGTTTTTAAACTCCTAACTTATTTTTCAACAATAAGAATATCACTTTTATCAACTCTTTGTTGTCTATGCTCCATTATGCTTTCGAACGGTATACAAAACTTTTTAATTATTTAAAAGATAACACAAATTCTTTAAATATTAGGAATCCTACACAATAAAATAGAAGAGTTAGGGTTTTCGAAGAAAAATCGTGGAACATCATTGACAGTATATCTTGATAAGGGTCCAGGAAATTGTGAATCCTATTGTTCACATTTGACAAACTACGTCATGCCATACGGTAACAAGAATACTACCCTCGAGTATTTCTATTTGTAAAACGCAATGCATTTTTTGCAACTCCTTGTTGCATAAATCTAGCGAAGGTTTTTGATGCACAAACTCACGATAAAAGGTACTACATTTTCTTAGCATCATTAAAAAAAATCATTTCTGAGAGAGAGTTCTGTGAAAGCTCTGATTGTCAGGCAACTTCTTTTTTCCCCAGGAAGCGTAAAGCTCTTTGAAAGTGAAAAATTTTAGCAATTCAAACGGTTTGAAAATGGCCATTGGTTTAATAAATGGAATGTACCGGGTACAGAGAAGCAAAACCGTGGGTGCTCCTGTATGGTCTTTAGTATGAAATTTAAACTGTTAATAATGAACTGTTGATTTCTTCTCCCTTGCTATTTTGTGCCGTCGTTTTACGCATATTTCCCCAGTCTTGTCGAATATTGGTAGCAAGCTTGTCTGCAAAAAACGGTTTTCTGCTAAAAATGGGTGCGGACACTAGCTTAGGAATCACCGCTACAAATACTTTCCTTATTTATGCATGATTCACCTATGGAGAATTCATCAAGTTCCAGGAAAAGTTTAGTCACCGATAATAAACTTTCTGCAAAGAGGGCGCCTTGTACTAGCGCTGAGATTTTTTTGCATTTTTTATTGAGTTTCGTCTGCGTACACTCAACCTCCTACCTCCAGGTGTCCAAGTGTAAAAAGGAAGTCATGAAGTCACAATATACTTTAGCTCAATTTGCAGTATATTAGTCTCTCAGTATCATTAATACATGACTCCAAACTTAACCCAACGTATGTGAATATCATTTCTCCTAGAATGAGCGTATTTTTTTTCTTTTCAGGGGGAGATTGTACTTGTTTGATAACATCAGTGCAGACTCTTTCTGAACAGACTGCATAACCGGTCGGTTAGTCATCCGGCATCTTCGGCACGCCCGCCTTTCCGGCCGGCCCTACTGTTCTTTGGCAGCAATCGAGTAGTTATGACCTTTAATTTTTTGTGGTATGCATGAGTTGCTCTACAAGCATTGATTAGAAATACTGGTTTGGCCTTTGTGTTTTACCTGATAAGATTACTGGTTTCAGCTGCACGTAATAAAGAGTGTATTGTGGAGTACCGTTGAAGCCGTTTCTCTTCAGCGTATTGGTCTCGCATATGCTACATCCGCAATTAGGTAGAGAACAGAACAGTGTAATGGGCCTTTCGCACGGTTTGCTTACTGTGCGCTTGTGTTGATCTGCGAATACAACGTAAATGTTATCCATGTATATGTTTCATTTGATGATGTAAAAAATGTGTTTCATTTTGATGATGTAAAAAACCTTTGACCCATGATGCATACGAACTAGGATGAGAGTGATCATGCATATTATTTATATTATTGTCATTTAGCTTTAGTTTTCCTACCTTTCGTAGATTTGCGTGATACACTTCACCAATCTCTTAGATAAATAACGTCTGTCTAGCGCAAACGTTTGCCCCGTTTTTATCAAAATCTTCGTTAATACAGAATAACGTGCGTGTATAATGAAATTCAACTCAATTTAATCTTTCGCTATTCGTTTTTCGAAATATTTCAAAATTCTATCGTGAGGCTAATGGAAACTAACGCTCCTTCTGGTCTAGAAACGTATCGGAACATTAAGTAGGATCGAGAACTATGCTCCACTTCGCATCGTTGAAACGTACCCTGGCTCGTATGAATGAGAACGTTCGCCACCCCCAGTCTACAAACAGGCGGACGAAATATATTCTGCTTATGAAATAAAACCAAACTTATAAAACTTGTTACTAGGTAGACTCACACGTTTTATATACAGGATCAGGCAAAATGATCTGACACATATTTGTAGGTTAAATAAAAGACAAATAAAGTAAAGAAACAAAAAAGTGTTTTTATTTTCGGAAAGTACAAATAAAGTCATTTTTTTCATATAATGCCATTTCATTTTGTTTCTATTGAACAACTTAAAGATGCGATTCGTCAAGACAATACTGTCATTCCACATGAAATGACCCGCAGAGTTATAGACAACTTTCGTGAACGCCTTCGACAGTGTGTNCTTCGACAGTGTGTGGAAAATAATGGATCCCATTTGACTGATTTAATTTATAAAACATAATGAAACAAAATTACATTATAAGTACTTTTCAAAAATAAAAACACTTTTTTGTTTCCTTAACTTCATTTGCATTTTATTAAACCTACAAATCTGAAAGATAATTTGCCTGACCCTGTATATTCTTACGTATTGGTTATACATAACTGGCAAAATCCCTGGAGAAGTATAAATGCGGGGGATTATTTGTTTTGTTTGAGTATATATGTCTGATCAGAGGGTAACTTATGTTTCAACAACAACAAAATTTTCCGACTTACGAAATATAAATGAAATTTTAACGTTGGAGGTACTGTTTTACTGTCTAGTGATATATTATTTGGGAACAGAATACAGGTATAAACAATATTAACCGCAATGAAGTTGATAAGTAACTGTTTCTCGAAGTGGCGCGTAAGACACTGCTTATACGGCGGCCGGTTGCTTGCTTTACTCTTTGACGCACACAGGATTAGCTGCAGCGCAGGGAGCTAAATAAATATCGTGCAGATTTAAAAGCCGTAGTGGAGTGGGGCCGCGAGCTTATGTCGAGTCGTAAAACTATCAAATGTTTAAGACAATAGATCTTTGGTAATTTTTTTGGTTAAAATTTAGCCCTCAGATTATCTGGATTGAAAGCTCATTGTTATTCTGGGTGCTTTTCTATTTGTCTTCGCACCTATTAGTCGATATATGTATAATTTGTGGACACTTAAAATTCTAGTCGACAACAGATATTAACTTAATGCTAAAGAGATTGGTGAGCAGCTTTCAGGGTCATTTGACCGAGACCTAGCTAGGACAAGCTGCAATTCTAATGGCTACCGACCGGGAGCCTTGCGTGCAAAGTAACTTGAACAAATATCTAAGAGAAATTAAAAATTCTGAATTTTCCGTTTACGAGAAGTTAATGCACAGCTTCTCATACACGAAATAAAAATACATTGAATCCGAGAATAGGATTGAAGATTTGCTCAGGATTGGTAAGTTTGATTGATTTGTAATCCACATAAAAGGAACGAATTATGAGTATTCGATTTTGACAGCGTTTTTGCCGAATCGTTGAATGTTTCAGATGCTACAAATATTTCGATAATACCTTGAACTAGACTCCATAATGAAGCATCAGTTGACGTAGTATCTAGTTGACTCCAGCTTCTCAACACATGCTGGTAATCATTGGATATATCAGTATTCAGTTCAGTGGATGTGCAAAATTAACAAACTGTACATCACTAGCTGTATTGTTAAGAAAATTCTGCTATCAGGATCAATTCGTTCAATCGTGCATGACTCGCTTTAATTGGCCTCTAGGACCTGAGACGCACGTTCAACATTTGTTTTATTTGCTACATTGCGACCCAGACTTACTTAACCTCTCACAGGCGATCTTACGGTCAACGGGGAGTATCTCTCCAATCATGAGCCTGTTTCAACTTAAGGTTATTTCGTAAATGGTTTGAAGTTTTGGTGCTAATTCATAGCATAGGTCGGACGTTAAGAAATTCTACAGTTCCCTGACGTCCAGCCTGACTCCAAAATTGAGAGCAAAGTTAGCATTCGGTGCCCATATTTAGGTGTGTTCTTGACCGTCTTCAGACTTTGACCGATCGTGAGAAGTGTCCTGTACGGCATCGACATTTCAGATTGTCTTAGAGGATAGTAGTTGTTTTCATTAGTACTAAAGCTTACTAACACGTAACTTTTTTCGGAGTTCATAACTTAGATAATAGAATGCCATATACCTGGATGTAGCATACATACCTTACCTAAC
>VOMN01052656.1:0-46225 GCA_014899125.1 Orchestia grillus | reverse complement strand
TTCAACGAAATATTCATCAAACGAAGAAGCACACAACACAGTATAATCTGCGAATGAGATTAGTGATAATCCCTTGGTATAGTAACTTTTGCAAAAATTATTGTTCCAAAATTAGGTAGAGTTTCAGCGTAATCGTCCTGCAAAGCCACGACGGTCAAAGTTAACGTGAATAATCGAGTTGACTAGCGCAAGAGATTTGTGTGAGGGCCGTGATCACCTGTGCACCTCACCTGGTGACGCCTCCTTTTAGGGAGTCACTAAGGAGTGATGCCATCCCACAGAATTCTTGAGAAGAAAACCCGTTTGTGCATAAATGAACGTTAGAATAACCTACGAAACTGCTACCCAATAACTACGGCCACAACGTGACATTCCTATTCAAATAAATTATTTATTATTATTACATTAAAAAGATGTCTGTATATTCCTAACGACGAGTACGTTCTTACTCACTAAAGCATGATCATAAATCTAGGGATTTGAAAAAATCTGATCTACAGACATTCTGGAGAGAATCAACTCGAGGGAAAATATGCAGAGCCGCATGCTGACCCAACAGTCCATCACTGGCCATTGCTCGGTTCTTCAAAATAGCAAACTCTAGACCTATATTACTGCTTTGAAGCCCTCTGATCCGAGTGAGACAAAAGCACACAAAAGGAAAAGATGGGTTTCTAATAGTAAAATTTGCCTAGGCAGACACAGCTAAAATTTGTGGGATTGGGTACGATGACATCTTCGTTCGCATTCGAAAATTTAAGGGAAATCGTTCAGAAATATCGGAGATATTTGAAGTGTTTCACACTCTTTGACCTGACGAAAATATTGATACACTAGTTCTTTATAATCGCCTGCAATCACTACGTGCGTGGGTTTAGCCGAACATCTGTCTCAAGAAAACATTTCACGGGAGGAAATATAGTGAGTGCTCTGAAGCAAAATTTCTTTAAAAATAATGCTTTTAGTTTCAATGAGGAAATGCGTTCACTACTATTTTGTACGAAAATTATCTCTTTATATATAAGAACATTACAGGCAGTATCGGTAATAATTATGAACCCGCGGTAATGACGCTCTTAACGGTTCCACCAAAGCAACAGATCTGCGAATCCATCTACTTCTACTCACCCTCTTCTAGCTCTTGGATTCCTAAACATGTATTCAATTTTAGAAACTTACTTGCAATTTAACTATGCAGTTTACCTTGAACTTAGCGTATTTCAAAGTTTCAATGATAAATTTCTGTCATGAGTGTATTCATTTAGCATGGTGCTTGGTGCACAACATTTCTCTATGAGATGTTCCAAGACAGTATCGAAAGTTCTGTGGCGAAGAAAATGTGAACGTACAATGATTACGATCAACGTTTGAGCCGAGACTCAAAGGTGTCCAGTACTACTCCGAGTTGAAACACGCAAGGAAAGCTTTACAGCGGAACTGAATTTCCTTCCTCGGGTGTACCCTTTATTCATGGGCCGGACGGAGTCACGTTTGTTACTTTCGTTTAAAATCAATATTCACCTAAATTATCGTGTTCAATGGATAGTGATAGTGCTAGCGCACATTGCTAGTAGGATTCTTTCACGCGACATTTGGAAGCGTCCTGCTGAAAAACATCAGTTCATTTCCATGAAAAATTGAAGTCCGAGACAAGTTGTAGAACTCTCCGATTGTAAACGAGGCAGCAGGTGGCGTGGCTCGGTCGGTCTTGTGAGACGGCCTCGCCGCACGAACGGCAACCCTCGTGGAAAATTCCGCAGAGCTTCGGAGGTTGCGTGTCTTTGTTAACGGCAGGGCGTTTATTATGCATCTACCCTCAGGGGGCATAGGACAGGCAATGCGGTTAGGTTTGTCTATTGTATGCTCTGGGTGATGACGTCCCTAGGGGACCCTGTTAGGTTGCCTAAGCTATAGAGAATAGAGTGACCTTCAGGACTTTTGTTTTTGTTCTGTTCTCTTTTTGTTCTGTTCTGTTTCTTGGCACTTTATATCTTTCAATTTTCACACCTTCTATGCAATTTTTTACTCGTTTTTTGCCTTTTCCTTCTTAACTTGCTGTTTCTGCGCCGAGGGTATCGTGTGTGGAAACATACCTTGTGCGTAAATTTCCCGTTACCTATAATCATACTAAATGGTCCCTTCTTTTTGCTCTCATTAGATCACATTTTATGTAAATAGGAAGCTCTAAACTAACTAATTATAATTTAATAGTTTATTTTATACCTTACCTCAACTACTCCTTCATCAGCAAAGTTTCTGAGAGGGTTACGAGTGCCGCAAAGTTAGTCAGCTGGGCAGGAACTTCCACTTCGAGTCTAGTCGGATGTGCGTTGTGCATTATCCTACCGTATGGTTCTCATGCACGGACGTTAATTTTGAAATATGAAAAAACCCAAGGCGGTCATTACTAAAGCGATGAAAGTAAATTAGTAATTTAATAATAAACTTCGGCAATTACAATAGCGAATGCTTGAGACATTGCTTATTCAACCGAGGTATCATTATTGCCAGTAGGTAATATTTTTATTAATGTTTTTTCTTACTTATTCGATTTTACGCCTATCCTTATAATCAGCTAACTGCGTATCAAGATTGAGAAATCTGATGAGGTTTGAATACTCATCAGCTACGTTATTCATATACGTTTCATTGTTCTGTTATTCGATATTAAGAAGTAAATGATCATGTTTTGCTGTTTCGTGAGTGTAGCGCGAACGCAAGCTCGACCTTTATGTCGACAGATGCAGTAAATAATAAAGCAGGAGATGCAGAAAAGATTTCTTCTATCCAGTGCCGAAATCCTGGCGCTCTGGACGGACGAGAACCTGATACCCTCGGAGGCATTTAGGGAGGTTTTAAGCACGTACAGTATAATCAAGGTAGAATTTTATGAGCAGCAAAGCGTATCCTCGCCTCAATTTTCCAGGTTGTTGGAAGCTGGCACAAGGTTGGGAACTACGTCTTTTGCTTAATTCGTTGCAACTCAAATTAACACTGATGAGTAAGAATGATTTAATAGCTTTAAGATCTCTTCGGAAGAATGTTTTGAGTGCTGAGCCCTTTTATTCTTGATGAGGTCCTCATGTCGGGTACCTCACTTCTATCGAGTCATCATTCATCGAAGAGCAGCGACTGCCACACAGTGCCACAGAGTTCGCATTGTTCCCTCGTAATTTGCTGCGTGCGTCATGATTATGGCATACCTGTCGCCTTGCTGGCGCGTGCGTCATGGGGGCATCGCTGTCGCTGTGGTAGGTGGTGTGTGCTGTATGGTGCTGGTTTTTGCATCCGTGGACAGTCAAAAAAGTGAGGTTGATCTGCATTCCGAAAATCAGGTTTTGTGGCTGCGAAGTCTTTTGCAAACACTGGCATTGACTTGCATTTTTTTGTCGTTTAAACTAGGGTAACTTCGTTGTAGCATTACATGGGATTTTGGCTAATTATGGTAAATCCAAACAAAATACACGTGAATTAAGTATCACGAAATATAAGCTATTCAGCATTGAAGTAGAGAATCTCGCAGCCATAGTTACGAGGTGATTTTGAGGAGAACAAAGGTTTCACTACCGCACCGTGACAGGTTTTGGATCACGGTGCACGCACATCAAACACGTGGAAATTCGCGTTTGTTGAGTATTTCGTCAGATTTGTTTAACGTGGCACCGCGTCGGTATCGCACGATTAGAGGGGCACTAGAATTTCATCTTAACCGGAGAAAACAAAGTTTATTTTGTATCAAATTATTGGTAATATTGAACTGGCGTGCCAAATGACGGTGGTTACCGGAAAGTTCATCAATTTGTTGACGAGTTCACGTCTCAAACAAAATGGGAAAGACCAGATGAACTTCAAATCATCTATGGTGAATTTAGTCAGATCGTCACATGGCTAGTTACCTGAACTGTACTTCCATGATATCGACCCCGGTCTCCCGCTCTGCTTCCTTAATAGCCTAATTTTCTATCTCATAGTTATTATCTATGCAAACACCCTTAAACTACTATTGTTGTGAGACTGTCCCTGACTCGTATGTTTTGTCTTGCATGCTTAAAATTGCCTGATGAATAATAACGACTAACTATGGCATGTCCCACCGTAAATTCTGACATTATGATAGACTTTATCATGCTCTGCTAGAGAATTATTTTGCGCGAATTCGTCTTGCTCTTCAGTTTTAATGATCAGCGCCACCTCCCACGGCCAGCTACGGTGGGCTTTGTTCCCAGCCTTGCTTTTTTTTCGTATGAAATGTTTGCGGAACTTTCACTTTTCTTGATTATGTTTCATTAGTTTGGCAGCTCTAATGATGATGAAATCACTCAAAAGACTTGAATTTTGTAATTTTCAAGACACCCGACTCCAAATTTGCTTCTGGGAGAAAAAAACTATTACCCCAGCTATGTTTTTAGATCACCTACGAGTTGTAGGGCTACTGATAATTATAGGAAGCTACTGCGTAAAGCCGGCGACTTACACCGGTACTACTAGTGTATCACTACAGTTCGTAGTAGCACGCAATTTGTCTGTAGGAACTCTCCCAGTGTATATAGATGATAGCCTTTCTTAGAATAATACACGCGGGTATATATGATGCGTTGATCTGTGAATATGTTGCAGGGATTATCGTGTGACCGTCAAATGAAGGGGATTTGTCTTGAAACAGACATTCAGTTATGTGTTTTCATACGTGACCCGTGCGCCATCGGAAGAAATGCATGTAGCCAACTACTTGCTGGGTCTAACGGATAAATTATTGCCCTCATAGTTGATATTTGTCCATATTGCCATCATTTCCTACTCTAATGAAAGTCACGAGAAATGAGCTGTGCCAAGTAATATGAACACGAGGGAGAACCAACTGGGGAAACTGAAATGAGTGGATTGGATCCTTTCGGAGGATAGATGGTTTGATGCGCTTCAGGATGTGGACGTGTTGAGGGTCTTGCATTTGTTGAGGGTCCCAAGTCCATTTTTCAGCTCATATTTTCCGGCAGTGAGAATGCGTTTTATATTTGTGGGCCACAATGAGGTAACCAAGCTTCTGTGAGAATTTACACACCATTATTTTGGCCATATCGGTATGTTCTAAACAACCGATACCCATTGGTTTATACTCCATGTCATGATCGTCATATTAACATGTGAATAACTAAAATCACCGTATTATATTTAAGGTACACTAGGAGAATGGTGACAGATTTTCTACTTCATATGCACGTCGCAGCATTTCTATCTAGATGTTCTTTCTGTTTACACTCCTACACCCGTAAAGTTGTAATAATAAAAGATGTGTGATTTGTGCATTATAAAAAATATTGCTATTTTGACATTCAATTTTTGTGACCTCATGTTTGATCAGGTGTCTTGACTATCATTTCTTCTACAAGGGATCTTGCTTTATATACACGTTTTGAAGTTGCTCGAGTGTCTGCGATATTTGGGGAAGGCATTAACGCATACGGTTACTTCGTGGCATCTCGGCATTTTGGACCTCATATTCATGTTTTTTTGTACATTACTTTATACTACGTTACTAGAATAAAATTAACTGGTGTCCCATCCTCGTGTTCACGCCGCCATGATTACCGTCGACCGCACTCGCTAAATCGAAGACCAGCTCAGAATTTATGACTTGCAGGTATCCTTTTCACTGGCGTGTTACACCCACAGGGGAGTGCGTTTTCATTTTCCGGGTGTATATTCGTTCACCTCCTCCCTATTCATACGCACACACATGCACGCGCGCTGGACCACACACGCCCGCGCAAACACAGAGTGTGTGTGTGTGTACTACATATTTGCTTCAGTGTAACCACGTGCACCTGCGTTAACAGCTGTGGCACCTCACATCGACATATTTAAGTTTACTGATCTCCTTCCGTTGAAACCAGATTCAGCTTTTTAACGAGGTAACCTTTTTCGTCTCATTTTCGTTGGATGAATAAATGACCTTGAGACATACCTACTAATCGTAGCTTTTGCTAGTATGAGTGCGTACTTCTCGATCTTGCATGCTGTTGATACCAGACGATATTTATTGGACGAGTCACTGATACAGATCAGAGTACTTTAGTATCTTGCTGTCTATATAAAAATGACTCGTACTGTTGCATGTTAATTGCACCTCCTTGGCGAAATAGACATAGTGTGAGTGTAGATATTTGTCGCAAACGTTTTCGTTTCTGACCTTATTACCGGGAGATTTCTAATGTACATATAACTATGTTTTCAGTTGAGAGCGAACGCTGACTCCGTGCTATACACTCTTCAGGAGGTATAAGATTGGCACTAGGGTTAGGTTAGTTAGATTTAGATTAGTTAGGTTTACTGTTTACATTAGATAGGTGCAAGTGAGCTAGGTATAAGTAAAGGTTAGTTAGGTGTAGGTGAGTGTATGTTAAATAGATTCGTCTACCATATGAGATGGGGACGGGCAACCCCATCGGGACACTTCTAGGTCACCTCAGCTCTAGTTGGGCCTTATTGTGACTTCTATCTTTCTTGCCTTCTTTGCTTCTTTCCATTTTCACGCACTCTTCACGGTTATTTTTCATCTTTTCTTCCTCTTCATTCTTAAATTTCTGTTTACATGCGCTGAGAATCTTGTGTAGGAACACACTTGTGCATGGATGTCAGATTTTCCCAAGTCCATGCTAAATAGTCCCTTCTCTTCGCCCTCTCTGGATCACACTGGATGGGGATAGGGAGCTTCATGCTGCCTTACCATCTCATCTAATCCGTGCTACACGCTAGTAAATAAGAATATCTGTCAATGTTTTCACAGGTTATGGCATTGAATGAGAATTTCGCGTCTTTTATTTATCCTGGAGGGTTATTCTAGGAGAAATTTAGTAGTGGTTGATTTCCACATCCATGGACTTTTCTTGCAATGAAGACAAAAAAATCACCGTTGGCACCGCTTCAGATGATCATGGATTAAGTTTGAAAAGGTTTTAGAAAGGTAAAATAGCTTGAACGGTGTCAAAAAAGAATCTCAAAATCGAATTTTTTAAGCAATAATTTCCTAATTCGTTGTTTTTGAAACAAATTTAGCCTCGAGTCGTACGGCATAGACGAAACGAAGTAAAATGCAACAATAATAAAAAAATCTACTTCTTAAATTATGCAATTACTCAAAAAAACTGCGTTACATGTTACATGTTCGAGGCGTAATGGGCTTTTGAAATTTAGGCTGAAAATTTCAAATTGGCAAATTGGTTACAAACTATCTCTTTAAGTTGACGTTAGGTACGCGTGTGACCAAATTAGTACTTGTGGTCTTGTGTTCACTGCTTTTCTCAAGACCTGTGGTATCTGAAAAAGTGGATGTTATTTTTGGTTACTGAAACAAATTTAAAAAATATTTGAATTCTTCTCAGTAGTTTGTAGTATGGTTTCCTAATACGAGTATGTATCATTGTTACAAAATATAAACGATTTATCAGTCTCCTGATATTGTATTTGATAATTGATTTTCTTTGCATGCGAACGTTGCTTAAATAGACTAAATGCTGGACGACTCTTGTGTACAATATGTTTTGCTTTGGTAATTATGTTGTAGGGATATCTGTTGGACTATATTGTAGAGTCTTATGCGTTATATAGTAGTGTGACCTAATCGGTGTTGGTGTAGCAGGAAAGACTTCATATCGTCGCGGTCTGAAGAAATACAGACTAGAGGATTGAATGATATAACTTTATTTTATCGATATTACTCCATTTGATTGTAGTGTGAAAGTTTTGCAGAAGAAATTTTGAACGAAAATGTTCAACATTTTTAATGAAGTTTGTACAATCTATGTGAACTTTGATTTGGATTTTATTCTAAAATTGTGACCTCTTTCACGCTGCTAGTTGTAAGGCGGGTGCATGCCATTGTTTTTTACAGGCTTCAAATCTCCGTAAAATGTGTTTAAACTTTATTGTTATGCATTTCCGTTTTCTTAAATTTGTTAAGCGATCTTCTGTCCGACTGAACGGATCAATTTCCGGAGAGCAATCCTGCTTTCATCGCCGCTTCTTTGTTATTGCAATTGTATTTAATCCCTATTTATTGTTCAAGGACTATCTTTAATACTGAGGTGTAGAATAGACGAGTGTATTACTGATAATTCAAATGGTCGAAGTCTTTTAGTATCACCTGCATTACTCATGGTGTGTAGCTTATGCGTCTGCGCACTTTTACGGGCTGGTATTTATGCTCATAAATGTGCTTTGATCTATTACTGATCTCCACAGTAACTATAATTATGCCCTAGTGCCTAACCATGCTGGAACATCGTCGTAGTTAGGAATGAAGAACACGTGGGTCATGAGGAAACATTCCATAGGTCCTTGAAAAAGTCAGTCAGTCAAGTTTCATATCCAATTACTGCAATTAGCCACTGCGATTGGCATCTGTTCATCTCGAGTTCCGATGTGCATTGCCTCTAGGCTGCTCCTATTCTTCAGTAGTATTCAGCAAACTCTGCTTTCTGCCCATTGTGGTGGACATGCGCGGTGCCACTTTACTGTTGTATTGTAAATAATAGACTTGCTTTGTTTTACGCTCGTATTTTGACTTGTAACTTTCCACTCTATCTTATTAAACGTATTGAGCAATTTTCCAATTCTTGGAACTTCCCGCTGTCTACAGTGAACGCTCGATTTTCTAAGCAGGTAACGTATCGCTGAAAAAATCATTTTCAAGGGAATATTCTAGTTCCCCGTCCACGGCCTCATCGACACACGCGTGGCACTGTCGCCGCGAACTCTGTTGCATCAGTACATATTTCCCTGCGTTTCACGAGACTAAGGCCCTTAGTAGTACTGCCACTGCAGAATCTACATATAAGACATGTTGCCATCGAAAGGGCCACTGTGTTAGGAATTATTTATGTATTAAATATATTGCATGATACTCTTGTAGACCGCTTTTCCTCATTGCCTGGTAAAGATAGCTAACATCATTTGGAGAAGGTTAATAACATGGAGTCAAATACGGTACTATTCTTATTTGCTGTTTTAAACAAGCTCCGGTATGTTGCTGCTATCATATCTATTTTGATTGATATAATTATGAAAATTAGAGGGCATTGTCCGATTGACGTCACACCAAAGTCCATAGAAACATTTAAGTTTTCTTTTCATCTATATTTTTCTCCGTTCAGTTAAATGTGATTATTGGTTGGCTTATCTCGTTCCTACAGTAGGAGTTAATAACTAGATGTTATCTTATTATGCCCGAAGACTTTCAGCAAGTGGAATAATTTGCAATATGCTGTATCAGTGATTATTAGGTATTCTTCGTCTCCTATCGGCTTAGATAATTTTGATATCAAAGCTATGAATAGTGTCAGGCATACAAACAATACGGGTTTTAATGCGGTTTCATTCGTGCTGAAACCTAACAAATTCGACGGAATAAATCACCGATACTGAAGATCAGTTATAGATGCTTTCTTTTCTCTTCATTCATGAAAATACAGACTAGTGTTAGTATCATGGATTCGATGTATCATGGTAGAGGAGTATTTTTCCTAAGTAGCAATTTCGAATCCCGTTCCTCTAAGTCTCTCTACTTCCCAGGCCACAAATCGCGATCGAACACTAAGCGATGTTGGAAAAAATTGCCTAGGGCTCAACGGGGTCGTACGCACTGCACAACTGACAACAGTCTGCAAGTACAATATCCCGCAATCGAGGGTCGTAATTCCTTAGGTTTAATGAACACAATTTTCTCTATTGTTTGAAGTTCAGTCCAATATTGCCCTTTTATTAGAGTACTAGCAGTAAATATCACCATATGATAATTGATAAATTTTGCTCTGTCTAATTCTGGCAGTTTAGAAAGGCCAGCCATGCATGTAACGATGTTCGGCGGGCTCAACTGACCAAATTGGCCAACTATGATTACAATTTTGATTGAAATTTAAACGGTCTGTTAGTTGCAGTTTGTTCCTCGATCCAAGCAGCCTTTTTGAAGCTTCAACCACTCAGGATACGCAGCTTGCATGCAGATTTGGATTACAGGGTCTCGTTCTTAATGCGATGTAATTACTGGATCTCATGAAACTCGTATATGCCCATTATGTTAAAAGCTTAGCTGACTTTCATACTGAGTTCTCCTATTTTCTCCATCTAGAGACCGATTACGACCTAATGGTACACCCAAATACTATGAGCATCATTCCTCCAGATGACTGACTTCTAATTGCGCTCTACGCTGATGCACGAAATGGCTGTGCTAATTTGTGCAGCGAACGTTGCACAAATGTGCGGCGCAGCTCTCTAGACCGCTGTCCTGCCAAGACGACCTCGAGTGTTGAAGTAAGGTTTTTACTTCCATGAATTACATGATTCATGAATTTTATTCGTAAATATAACTTATATCCCCTCAGAGAGCATATGATAAACCTATGCAATAGGGTTAGGTTAGTTAGTTTTGTCTATCCTAGGCTATGGGGACTAGTGTGCCAAGGGGAGCACTAAAAGATTACCTCAGCTCTAGCGAAGCCTCCGGGGCTTTTTATGTTTTGTGCCCATTTCGCTTCTCTCCATGTTGATGCCTTCTACGCAGATTGTTTTTATATTTTCTTCCTCTTCGTTTCTAACTTGCTGTTTCTGTGTGCAGTGAATTCTTTCGGGGAACACACCCGTGCAGACTTCTCGTTTCCTACCGTCCGTGTTGAATCGTCCCTTGTGTTTGCTCGCGTGAGATGGTCTTTCATGTGGCTGGGGAGCTTCGATCTAATTATCTAATGAATGTATCTTAAATGACTTGAAACGTACACATTTCATTTCTGCAACTTGACGCAATACCACGGAACTGAGTTTGGTTACACTAATTGTGGCTGCTCACAAAATTCGGCAGAAAAGCTACGAAAAAAGTTGACAGCTTTGTCTTGTCATATACACATATGCAAAAACCAGTGTTAAGCGTTTTACATTTTTTGATAGTAATTTATGTCAAGGAATTACTTATCTGTGCTTCCTCTTGCGTTAAATCAGAGTTCAACTAAGATTCATGTACAGAGGAACAGTATAATTATTTTGTTTTATTCATGCTGTTGAAGAAATTTATGGAAATTGGGATGACTTTCATTCACTCTTGTGTGGTATTACTCTAGCTAGCAAGCAAGCTTTCTTACTGATCAATTTGTCCGATTGAACTGTCGCATTAACTGCTCCAGTAAGCATGATTTGATTACTCAAAGATTGTTACGACCGGAATGCTCTGTACAACATCGCCCGTGAATATTTTTTCTGATGAACATCGTGTCGGCTCTGGTCGTGCCACTCTAGGAAACAGCATGTACAGTATGATTCCCATTATTGAGAAGTCATTATTCGGAGTTGCTTCCATTACTTCATTGACTCCGCACTGGTAACTCAATTACAGAGGCTTCAATCTTGATCGTCGTGCAAGTGCAGCTGATCGTCCATTTCGAATTGACCACTTCTCCGCCATGAGAGTGACACAGGAGCGCTTCCTCAGTGCAGGGGTCTGGTCCTTCATACATGGGTGACTCGCTCATGCATTCATGGGTGACTCGCCCATGCATTCATGGGTGACTCGCTCATGCATTCATGGGTGACTCGCTCATGCATTCATGGGTGACTCGCTCGCGCATTCATGGGTGACTCGCTCATGCATTCATGGGTGACTCGCTCGTGCATTCATGGGTGACTCGCTCGTGCATTCTTGGATGCTTTGCTGCCAGGTTTTTGTCTGGAGTTTGTTATGCTGTGAAGCTTCTCGTGCAGCATATTTAATTTGATTTCAGAGCACTGGTGCTTATCTTGTTTTCAACCGATATGGACTTGGAATTCTGTGAGTGGGTTAAAATTTTGCCGCATTATTTATGAAATATTGACCCAGATTTGAGCATTTTTGATTAACGGCTTGAAATTTTCAGTTCTTTGCAGTGTTGTAGGAGCAAATCTATTACCAATAAATTACAAATTTCCGGTCAATTTAACCTCTTATGTATAATTTGGGATTATGTGTGTACATTCATATTAACTCATTTTATTATCAACGCATTTCTCAATAGTTCCCCTTTCATAAACCGGAAACATTTCTTTTAAAACTTATGCAATTTCAAACCTTTGTGTGACTTTTTCGAACAGCAGCAATTTTAATAAGCACACACGTGGGCACTTCGTTCCATCAAATATTTGACCGGAGGATTTTCTTGAGTGTGTTTCACCGTCCATGCATTGTATTAGCTGAAGTATGGACCTCAAAGTCGTCAGTTTGCGAGGGGTTTTCAATTCCTTTTTCATTTTTATAAATACCGCATAGGTTTAATATTAATATTGTACCGTAAAGCACGATTGAGTGATAAATAAGACCATTTCAACGCTAAAGCGAATCCAATATTTTCAGTATTCCGTTAAAGGAAGACCTTGGCTTGAGATCATCCCCATAGCCTCTCGCGGTCAATTTTCGAGCTCAATTTGCCTGCTGCGGAGCGGAGAGGATTACAACGTGGCGTGTGTACGCTACCCTCACTGAATATTCCATAGCATGTTCGAGTAATAGAATCAGAAATGGTTACGCAAAGAAAAATATACATCTTCATTCTAGACAATTGGGAATGCATTGAGAACAACAAATTAATAAGAAAGATATGAAAATAAATTAGAATTAGGGATTAACTATCCTTAGCGGGTATGCACTTTGCATGTCGTTAAGGACAGGTTCGAGTATGTGAATGTATAAAGATTCTAAAATATGACAATCGAAATTATTCGAACGCGAGTCTAAAATTCTGAGTTTGGTAACGTTGATAACTTGGTTACAAGACCTATTGTCGCATTACTGCCTGATGCTAGGATGTGGAGAACAAAGTACTGAACTCGTACGGTGACTGACTGCGACTGGCATGCTCTGCGATCCTCATGTAAAGCACTTGGTGGGTCGAGCCCACGTACTGCGATGCGCAATGCGCACAACTGAAATTATAAATGAAGCATTGTTACGGGCAGCACATTTTTGAACCGCGAGAAAGATCCTGTTGTTTGCTTATTTACTAAGATATCATGGAAGGAGGATGGAGGACAAGTTCGTTACTAAGCGCTCTGTAGTTCTTTCTTGAATATTTCAAATTGCAAATCAAAGAAAAGATAGCCGAAAAAGAAAATGGCTGAATTGTAACGGTCAGTAAGTAATGAATATTAAATTCACAATGAGCTGAACAAATATATAAGAGAATTCAAATTAGACACAATTTTATGAAGTTGTAATACAAAAAATGTAGCCTGAGTGTGAGAGGTAGTTTCTACCATCTCATAAAATATATAGGTATCCCTCGACCTACAGAAAAGAAAAATTTCCATACACATAGATTCAAAACCTTATTTATAAGCATATCACGAAAAAGTGAAGCACAAAGTTGAACAAGGACACCAATGACATTTACTTGTATAGTTATTGCAACTATTGGGTGAATAAATTGGAGAAAGGGACCTGACGATGGATAGAAGTACCGTCCAAAGCGTACGTGGAATTTGATTATTAAAGAAAGGGTAATCGCTGCACTCCACATCCTTAAAAATGAAAACAAAGGGGCTCTAAGAACACCGCGTATGGCAATACGCTCCGCACGTTGAGCTGCTCAATGTTCCTGATTCAATTGACGTTACTAGGAGCGCGATGCTGTATTTTTAATATTCTCAAATTTCAATACAAAATTTTTCAAACAACTCACACAGTTCGCATTAGATACCAAATCGTGCGATGTTTTCGAGTCTTTCGTCGTTGTTTGGGTAGGTAAGTCGGCATTTGATGCTCACCGGATCATTTCATGTTTAAACTGCGGTTCACGTTGCGCCGATCATTGCATGTTCCTTGTTGTACTTTGAGACGGCATTTAGGGTGATTGCTGTGACTGGAGGACGTAACTGTGTCCGACTGCCGCGCCCCAGAACGGTTGCTCTAGCCGTTACATATGCTGCACTATTGACGGGAGTCTTAGAAATTCCGAGGTGTGGGAGCGCGCGAACTCTCGGCTAGCCATTAAGTGCATCCGAGTAATTTAGCTATGAAGCATCGGTCTATCCTTCCTCGTTGATTCATTATGTGCGCCTGAAGTAGTCTTGCAGGGACAAAGCACTCATATTGAGATTTTGATGTTACTGTGAAGTTTTATCGGGCTGCATGGAATATTTTTTCTGACATAATTCTGATCACAGGAATGCAGAATAGTGATTTTCCTGTAATTAATTTTGACCGGATTGTAGCACAAATTTATGCGCCTGCATCTACCTAATCCAGAGATAGCTGTCGGGGCAGTATTAAATTTACTGGCCATGAAAAAGTTGAGCCGCAAGGGTCGTCCTTAGGATTCGCTTCAATGACACGCCCTGAGCGAGCTATCCCTCTGGTCTAAGGGACCGCTCTCCCACTTCCTTTCGTGACGCTGGTCAAAGTCAATTTCCTCGAATTTTGTTTCTCGCAGATCTATGTGCACTGCAGACACGCCCTCTATCAGTTAACCGCTACACTTATTCGCTAACTCAATTCTTCTTGTTTTAAGGTCTGCTTTAAAGGAACGTCTCAGCTGAGCCGTCTACACCAACTGTGATCATGCTTTTTTCCCTCGACAAGAAACACTTGTATCGCGTTTCTGTCCTTGTCCTGCTCGAGCCCATAAATTTCCAGCGTGTCGTTAAAGGTGACTGGGATATCCTGTCTTATGCTTCGGAGCTGATGAATTTAGTCGAAATAATTCTTCCTTCTAAAAGGCTGAGTGTGGGCGCTTTTTTTTGGCCGAAAGTCATTCCAGAAATATGGCTAATAGTATATCACCAAAGCCCGATCTTCTTGTTTGTTTCGTATAAGGTACTCTATTTGCTTCTTATATCGTGCTCTATTTGCTTCATATATCATACTCTGTTTGCTTATGATGCAGACATCTTCCGCCCAGCTTAATGTTCGCTTTAGTCTTTATCGCTTTATACGAGAACGACTGTAGAGCGGTTGTTTGCAAGAACCGATCTTGTTCTTTATGCGAGAGGCGATTGTATTTTAGGTAAATATTATGACATGCTATTTTTCTGAGATATTCTTGATGCGAGGATCTTTAATATTATTGATTCGAACTGAAATGACATTTGGACGCATCAGTCCAAAACTGAAAGTCCGGTATCAGTTTACTACAGGAAAGTCAGGGAGTATGCTTTTGAATCAACAAAAACCGAAATTAGAACCCTTCCAAATAATGCGAGCTCAGTTCGACATTTTATCATAAGTTGTGGTATGAACGTGAAATGTCTTAACTTAACATGACAAATATTGTTATTTTTTGTTCATGAGAGATCTGTGTATTTTCTCGAGCTGAGCAAGTTGCAGCTGCTGTGTTGCGTTCCTTCTTTGTTACTTGGCCTCGACTTGCTGCTCTCGCTAATTCTTTGGAGTATTGATTGGCCTCACTGAATGAACTGAATTTGAAATAAAACTTACTATTAATTTTTTAATGGATTAATATCTTCTCCAAGCGTTTCAGCGAAAGTCACTCTTTCATCCACAGTTATGAGCCTAGGGACATTGTTAATTTACCCTGAGAATTTGTGTGATTAATTCAAATTCTTTTTTTCGAAACTAATGCTGATGAAACTGAATTTGAATTTACTTGTACTGCATAACGTACGACTAGTTTTGCTTTGTAATTGATTGCCCTCTAGGGTTTACTTTTTATTATGACTTTGGTATACACATGTAGACTAGACTAAGGAGAATATTTTTTTTTTGCAAAAAATGTAATATAAACTCATAAGTTGAAATTTTGAACTTTTCTCGGAAACTAGGCTTTGCTGCCTGTGTCTGACCTCGTCGGCATGCGGCTGGAACTTTCGTGAAGGCAAAATGCACCGCGACGATCGAGGTGCTCCCGGCATTGTCTTGTTGACGACTTCTTAGTTGTGCAGGCTGAGGTGGATTTTTGTAAGGGATTTCGAAACTGCGCCCACTTTTGACGGAAGGGCAAATGCATTCTCTTTTCGCCGCCCCGTCGATAATTAATCAGCTATCCGGCGGCTATACGTGCGCCAAGGAGGCCAAAATTGTTCATAATTAGTATTCGCACGCCGACAAAAATGATGGGATTTACCATAGTTCATTCTGAATGTATTTTTCAGTGAAGCTGCTCCTCATCGTGTCCTTTTGAAGTCGCCAATTCATAAACAAACTATGTTAACTAAAATACTGTCATGTTGTATTAAGATGAATAAGAGATTTAGATTCCTATCGATTACATTCATTTACGATACGATGTTCAGTATTCTATCTACGACACTGCCAATTATGAGTGCCGCTCGTAGTATTGTTCTCGATGGTGGCACGTGAAAAATGTCGAGACAAAAAAATTATATATGCACTAACACACGACGGTTATCATTATAAAAGCAAAGATTTCACATGCTTCAATGTCAAAATTAGGCTGGGGAAAATAAATTCTTAGTTTGAGTGATATATGAAACACAGTTTTTGTATTATTTCTTAACTCGTCATATTTCATTTATGTGCTTAATTCATTTAGCATGGTACTTCATTTAAGATATTAGAAGTATTCTTCCTCTAATTGCTATTGCTTGCTCGCTAATAAGCGGGAATTTTCCAATGAAATCTCTGCACCCAGAGGACTGTATTTATTTAAAAGCAGTGATGCTGTTATCCTTATTATCTAATGTTGCAGTGTCATGATCTCCGATGTATCGATCTCTTAATTCAGCTGATGTTCGCAGTGTATTTTGCAGTACGTCCACCTGAAACTTTTTAGGATTATTTCGTGTTTCTCTTGATCGTGGAATGTCTAGAATTATCTTAGTTGTTTTATTGAACTAAATTTTTTCACATTTTGTCAAACGTCATGCACTCAGCTTTTTTGCTCGTTGCACTAGTCTTAGAGCTCTTTTTTTACTTAACATTTTAGCTAAAATTTCTTTTTTGTTGCAGTCATGATATTACACCGAAAATATCCTGAAAAAATCATTATTAGAGAACGACGGTACGTTTCCACTCGGTAAGCCGTACACGTCGCGCTCTTGTATTAAGTATTGCAGTGTGCGCCGAGTGCGACACGTGTTGTGTTGATCTGGCGGTGTGTGTCAGGTCCAGGTGTGCCTGCGCGTTGTGGCGCTCTGTGTCAACTTGTGCACTTGCGCCGCTTGTGAGGGTTGCATGGAGCGTTAAAGTTCGGGTCAAGCGAACGATTGAGATTTTTGGTGCTCTTGAGTGGTATTTTTGAACGAGCGAGATCGGATGTTTGAGTTGAAGTGTACGCGTATTTTTGATGAACGAGCGAGATCGGATGTTTGAGTTGAGGTGTACGCGTGAAGTGAAGCGAAGCAGTAACTCTCGCTGCTGCTACTACGCCAAAATAAAAATATGCTATCTGAAGATTTGTAGTTCACTCGCTTGAACTACAGCAACTACATACTGTCGTAGGAATGAATTCAACTGTTCTGTTTTTTTTTTACATTCTTCCGTTCCATTTCTTGGTTTCAGATTCCTTTATTTATATTTTCCTTTTTTACTTCTTGGTACTAATCGATCTTGAGCACTTAAAATGATTATTTTTAGAACACATTTCTGTCAGACTAAAACCTTGAAGGCCATCATTTTTTACAGCAAATAAGTTCGTTTGGTCCTTTTGAAAACTTCGTCCTTGTCGCGCGAAGTTCTCAAGGCAGGCTGAGTCGCGCATAAACTTGCGGGAATCTGTCCAACTTACAGGACGGTGCCGCCGAGAGAGCTCTTCTCTCCCGGTGATTACTTTTCGCCCACAGTTGAGAATTTGCGCTGGAAGATTTTAGGCTTTATTTAGTAAATTTGTTACCATACAGACATCACGTGGTTAATTAATTGCTAAAGTAGGGTCGTATTATTTCATACATTTGTATTTTCAGATTTGAAAAATTTAATTGCGATTTTCATTTTGAATTCTGATGTCATTCGTGTCTTGATTTGAGGGTAATGAGCACAGGAAAGATTTTTTATGACTCATTTCAGTCGCCGTTGCGACTCGTGTGGAACATAAGTTAGTGAGTGGTTCACAGTGTGAATGAAATGAATTTGACTTAATTTGAGTTACTAATCAATTTAAATTCAAGAAAAGGCCACGTAAAACTGGAGATACCTTAAAGTTGACTTAGTACTGTATTGCTGGCTGAGGTTAAAGCCATCGAAACGTCCAGAGTGTCGCATCGTATTTCTGAACCTATGCAAGAGCTCAGTTTTTTAGCATAAAAAATCTTTGTCTTACGCTGGGAACTAATCATATATTCTAGTATATCTCGTTGCAATAAAATGCTGGAGAACATAAATTCGTTGCAATAAAATGCTGAAGAACATAAATGCCAACTACAGCAGTAAATTGTGTCTTGAATTAACAGAATCAATAAATTTGGCAAGGATTCTAATAAAAGGAACAGAAATGAACAAGGTGGGTAGTTCAGGTGTTCACCCTATGGCCAAACTGATATCTGACAGGATGGGACTAATCTTGGGCTTCTGAATTCGTACTGATGACTGTTTCCGGTTGGTTGAAGCCGGAATTTTTGCACGAATTCGGCCTAAATCTAAGCCGCTTGCGAGACCAACCCACGTATACTTGCAGATTTCTTGATCGACGCAATTTTGTTTCGGGGGATTAAA
The DNA here is from genome assembly GCA_014899125.1 of Orchestia grillus. Taxonomy (NCBI): domain Eukaryota; kingdom Metazoa; phylum Arthropoda; class Malacostraca; order Amphipoda; family Talitridae; genus Orchestia; species Orchestia grillus. The sequence goes on along the minus strand of VOMN01052656.1, from coordinate 27,585 downwards.
CGCTGATTCCTAGCTCCTGCTGTTGCAGAGCAGGGAAAAATGCAAATGATATTTTTGTGGCTTTAATTTTATACTGCACGTTTGTTTTATTTATTACTAGTTTCCCCTCAGGGGGCATAGGATAGGCCATAGGCAATAGAGGTAGGTTAGTTAGGTTTGTCTATCCTATGCTATGGGGACTAGCGCCCCCAGGGGAGCACCGCTAGGCTACCTCAGCTTTAGATAGGCCTTCGGGACTTCTATCTTTCGTGCCCACTTTGCTTCCTTCCGTTTTCATTCCTTCTTCGCTATTTCTTATTTGTCTTTTCTTCCTCTTCCTTCTTAACTTGCTGTTTCTATGCGCAGGGGATCTTGTGTGGGAACACACCCTGTGCATAGATTCCCCGTTCTCCTAAGTCCATACTAAATGGTCCCTACTCTTTCGATGCGGTATAGCCCTCGAAGCCGGTGCATTGCGTCTAACCCCAATAATAATAATTATTACTAGTTTTGTATTGATTGAAAGACGAATTTGAAAAAAATAATCTGACCACAAAAGCAAAGTTTTGGCTATAGATTTTTGAAATTTATCTAGTTAAAAAAAAGTTGAAGACTGTCGTTTTAGCCAACGTATAAAAGAAAGGGGAAATTTTGTTTCATGTTGTATTCAGTAACACAACAGCACTCTTCGTACAGGCGAGAGTTTAATTCGGCAGATACCGTTCTCGACGCTCTTTGATTGTCTGAGTATTCTCTTTCTAGTGATTTTGTGTTGAAGGCTTTTTGTGCTCAACGAGTCAAAGTCAAGGTTATGCTAAAGTCTTATCACGCTGAAAATTGAGTCATGCTTTCATATTGAATTTGATTTCATTGGAGATTTCGTTTTCGTGCGCAAGTTGATATTTGCGCTGACAGCTGACTCACTGCAATGGAACCAATGTGCCGAGGCCTTGTTCTTCATTTCATAGCATCTGTGACTGGTCATTAGTGCTCATGTCATTCTCAGAATTTCGTGTTTGAATAGAGAAATATTTTATTGCTAGTTTAGCAGTATTTTCGTTTACTCGTTCAAACTTCGGTTAAACTCGGCAGCTTTCCAAAGAAGTTACAACAAAGCTGTTGATTATTTCAGTATGAATTCCTAGTACTTATCCTCGAAATAACGAGTCGCGGAATTCAAAATTAATTTATCTAGAGCCATTTTTGGCGCAACTGACACGTGGAGGTCAGAATTCTTCTGAGAATGTTTTAGCTAGTTCAAAAACTTCAAATTTTATGCATACGCTGGACAAAGCATCACGCTTTTGTATACTATATGGCGTTGGTTACGTTTCTGAACACTCAAGAATTTGTAAGGAATCAACCCACTCTTTACCAAGAACAGTGGAGGAGACCAAGGACGCGTTTGTCGTTCAAGACGACGTTCGAGGAATCCCTGAAGTTATGTCTGCATTTGCACATGACAGGGGCAGTAGTTGTGCTGCAACCCCCTCGGTTGGCCCGCCCCTGCGCTAGGTGGTGCTGGAGGATATGAGGCATCTTGGCCAGCTCAAACTCGAGTTTGCATCGATAGTTTCCGTCGCTTGTCGATTGCATTTCAAATTGTAATTTAAATTCGTTTTCAGTGGGCGCTGTGAGCTGTGTTCTGTTGAATGTCCGTGCGACATCGCTTTATAGTTTAGTTTGTTTTCTTTTTTCAATTTATTTCCGTGAGCGAAAAGCAACTACCATTATTCCTGTCGATAGAGTTCGAGTTGACGGAAATAGTTTTGTGGTAGAAAACGTATGCCGCTGTGACAACAGTATCCCTATCAGAGGCATAAGATGGGCGATAGGGTTAGGTTAGTTAGGTTTGTCAATCGAATATTATGAGGACTAGCGTCTCCAGGGAGGAAGGGGGTACTGTTAGGATACGCTAGCTGCACTGTAGTGAGGCTTTCTGGATGTCTATTTTGTGCCAACTTTGTGTCTTTCAATTTTCATACGTTCTTCGTTGTTCTTTTTTCAGCTTTTCTTCCTCTTCATTTTTAACTTATTTCTGTATGCGCTGGGGTTCCTGTGTAGGAACACACCTTGTGCATAAACTCCCCGGTCTCATTAGTCCATATTAAATGGCCCCTTATCTCCGCTCTCTTTGGATCACAAAGCGTCTCTTCTTTACACTTCTATGTTAGCTGTGAGGTCAGTTAATCGATGTGAGAGTACTTCTCGAGATGAGGACCTGAAATTACCAGCACTCGAGCGTCAAACAATTCGAGTCGCAGACAGAATAGAGTTGTTTGATAGACAAAAGATTGGTAAGCGCACGAAAAATTAATGTTCTTAATTTGGGAAACTGCCCATATATGTGGAGGCAGTGCTCATGAGCAGTGGAATTTTTTACGAACGACAGAGCTGTTCGAAGTAAAATTAGTTGAGAGTAGTAACGCCTGATACACAAGTTCTTGCAGACGTTAGTTGTACTTGTGCTAGCGTTCCTTGAGCCATAGTGAAATGAGGTAAACCTTGTTCAGTTCTCAGTCAAAATAGGTTAATACTATTGAGACGATTCAGTGAACTTGCTGTTCAATAATTCTTCCTTTCCCGTTAATGAGTCTCTATTTTACCGAAGTACGAGAGTTCTCATTTGTCGCCGTGTGAACTTCGTGTCCGTGCGTAGCATGTCGAGTCTCCACAAACGACTTGCCGTGATGACTTGACTTGATTGTTCGTGATGACTCTGACAGTTCAGATAGAACTCTGAGATTGACTGGGATGCGGGGACAGATTTTATTCAACCTGGGGGGATTTTGTCCGTTGTGCGAGCGAGTTATTGAACTGCTGGTCAGCTGCAGATTAACTGTGTTATGCGTGATGATAAAAATGATCCATCAATTGTTTGTTTCTTTGTGAAAATCAAAATAAAAATGTTCAAAGTATAAATTGGGTTATTAAAATTTGTTATTCCCTGGTAGTTTATCTAATAGCTCATCTGTTATATTATGGATGTATTGGTCTAAAACTAAGTTGAATTTTTCATTTCAAGTAAATATACTTGGTGCCGTTGGAATTTGCTTGTGGTGAGAAACTGGGTGATTATTGCTGAATTGAGTCCATTTTGGAAACATGTATTTCTATTCGGTGTTTGTGCTGTTAATAGGAATGCAAAGATACTTGCCATCAGTTATGGATCCTAGGAAGTGCACCTTTATTTTTCTACGGCCTTACAGTCTGCTGATGCGTCCGTAGGTGCCAATCGTAAAAGCATCGCGATCTTTTTCAAGGCGGCTGTCAAAGCTCACAAGATCTGCTTGTGGAGCCCTTTTAAATTGCATTTTGAGCTATCCAAATATGAAGCTTTCCCTCTTTACTTGTGTTCTGTAACTGATTGACCTGAATTTGGGTATTCTCGGTACCTGAATGTATGATAAGTTTGTATTTCTCTCGTCAAGACGCAACGTCATCTGATCATATAATTCTGTTTTTTTAGAAGTGATGAACTAAATGTTTGAAGGTGGAATTTGTGATTCATGTTGATGGTTATTCATTATTCGTTTCACGTATTGAAATTATAGTCCTCTGACTTCATAATCATTTAATATTATATCAAAATTCAATTTCTATTGTGTCAGATGCTGTAAGGTAATTATACAAGACGAAAGTAATTATTTAAGTAGCTATAATTGATATAATCATCATACTGAAGTCCCACAAAATATAAGAAAGTAAATAATATACAATACAATGCAAAATAATCTTGATGCATAAACACGGGCTTCCCGTTCCTTAGTAACCTTCACAAGACAATTATACATTGATGTGACAAATTCAAAGTTAATCGATCCATCAATGTTTTCCCTACTTTTTAAATTTCATTTCAGAGTTGATCTTTGCTTGTGTACTGCTTATCGTCACGATACGTCTTAGGGTGGAAAATGCTTCGAGGATTCTCAATGCAATCAAGGGCTGATGGGCCTGGAAGCCACTCTATTCATCGTTTTCAAGCAAAATATATTTTGGTTAAATATTTCTTAGTAAACCATGAAGCATGGCTAGGAATGTAATTACGCATAAAAATGAATTTCTGCTTGGTTCGGGAGCAGTACAAAGGGAAAATTGCTCATTGGAAGTCCTTCCAAGAACTGGTTGTTCAGAATTACTCCTCGAATTAGAAACGGTTCAAGTAACCTGTATTTGGCAATGGTGGGCCAGAACATCACACCTTTTCTTCCCTGTTGGCGTCTGAACCTAGGAGGAATATTCTGGCCTTCTAAAATCCATCTTCTGGATCAACCATCTGGACTGTCCAAAGTAGCCCTGCACTCATCTGGAAAATTACCTCGAAACCTAAGCTTTCGTCTATTTCTTAGCCCACTAAGTTCTTTCGCATTTTTTTATAAAGGACGTCTAACTTTTTCCACTTCTCTGACCTTCTTGAGAATTCCGCAGTGCTTGTCATCCGACACTTCGACTACCTTCGCCTCTTGGAAGTTGGCCTTACTGCTACGAAAACATTTTTTCTCGCAGTCATTGCAATTTTTTTCATCTCGTGTAGGTTAAATATCGATTTGTCCTCATCACTTCCAGTTTTCCGTGTTAAAATTTATATTTACAATGTTTTTCTTCATTGTTCTCAAGATCCTTTTCAAGTGCCTCGCTATTGTAATACTAATTCTGTCATCACGTAAAAGTTGAGTGACTCTTTGCCTTGAATTTCATGCTCACTAGGAAATGAGTTTCTTCTCACATTGGCAAGTTTTTACTCGATATCTATTTAAAACTTTCTTGTCTCGACCTAAAAATGAAACTTGCCTAATATTATCGGACGCCACGAATCAACGAAATACGTAAAATTGTAAAGATAAATGGTTATTAACATTTTCCTAATTGCCCAAAATAGCATGTAAGAAGCAGAAATCTGTTGCATATTCATTTTCCAGCATACGTAACGATGGATTCCAGAATCTTCGAACAACGGGCTAGCATAGTATCTTCTGGCACCGTGCACGATACGATGCGTGTTCTTGTTTAAGCAGAATGTGTCTAATATGGCATAGTGATTGTATGCATGTGTACTACCTCGAGAGATGAGATGTCGAACCTTGCAGTATAATTACGCCTGTATAGAAACTTTTTTTAAACCCTTATCGAGGTGACGCTGAAATCACTAATTCCTGAACTAAATAGTTACGAACTCGAGATGTGAAACTCGCTATCCTACCTCTGATCCAAGTATAGAACCAAACTCTGGATCTCTGCACATCACAATAGCTACTAGAGGTGAGTTGGATCTCGGGGCGTCGCAAATAGAACATTGCTGCGAAAAAAATCGTCGTGTTCGTGTCTTGCAGTGGATGCTTCCAGGTGTTCAGGCGTGAAAAATGATCATTGACGCGAGATAGCTGTGACTGCAGTGCCTTTTGCTTCTCTATCCTTAGCGATTAGACTACCGGTTGCTACTAGGTACCATGGTTGTATTGAGGTAGCGTTGGTAAGTACTAGTCCTTAAATCACCAACAGTTTTGAATTTTTAAAATAAATGGACCTTCATGAAGAAATATTTAGATCTTAACATTTGGGTGGTTATTCCAAATCGTAATAAAGTCTGTTCCCTTTATGTCTCGTTTCTCTAGAAAAATAGCTTGTGTTTCATCTCACCATGATTTTTAGAGTTTCATTCAATGCTAGAAACACTAGAGCATTAGTAAGAAAAAAATAATATAACCGATGAAACACCAAGAAACTTAGTATACAATTTGTGGCGCAATAAATCAACTCTTAATGTTGGTGTGGATAATAATGTAAGACATCCATTTGTTGGCTTTTAATTTGAGATTGTTTTATAGCTTTCAGTTACAATTGTTATCAGATAACACGTCAGTCGTAATTTGACGTTGCACATGTGATAGACGAAGTAATCTCTTAACAACAGCAGCGTGTACGTAATGACTGCCTTTGAATTTGCTAGCTGCATCGATCTATGTAGTCAGTTCCCATGTCTGTGCCGAGCCTGCTTCTATGTTGCTCCATTTATCTTGCTTACCATCTCCTCGTCCAGGTGTTCCTCCAGAAATAATTAGTAAGGGATTTCTTTGGACTGGAAGAACAAACGTCGAACGTGAATAGAAGAGCTCTTACTCAAGAGTTATCCAAGTGCACAACAGTTGTATTTATTTACGGAGACTTCGTAGATGGAAATATCCCACTGCCTATCGTATTCAAAAGTTTTTACTTACATTTTCTACGAGACAAAGAATCCAAAAGTCTGCCTGAAGTTTGAAAGAAACACGCTGCTGTTAAAAAGTGGATGTATCAGGAAACTGGCAGATATAGAAAAAAGACTGGAAATTTCCGGCTTGAGACTTGTATAACAGTGATAATTCTATTCTGCTCGAATTTTAAAAATTAATATTCATTCACCTAAGTTTAACATTTTCTCCTCGAAAGTCAGTTTAATGAGGGGGATTTATTTTTTATTAATATTTACAATATGCAACAAAACTTCCGACTATTTTTGATTCGCATCTTGGTGGCTCAGTAGTCGTGAGAGCGCGCACAGCTGACACGAGCAGACTCCGACTGGGTTGTCTGCTTGGCACAGCTGATGCTTCTGAAATTCGAGAGATGCAAATGAAGACTTCTGTACTTGGCTACCGACTTTTATCCAGCTGACATCGGGAGCGAGAGAACCGAGAAGTTTCTCTTCTGGAGACGAATATGCTTTATTCACAAAACTGCTTCTAGTAAATTAAGGGAAAATAAAGAGGCTATTTATGTTTTTGTTTTGTTAAAAAAATTGAACTAGACCCGCTAGATTGTTCGAAAAGAAGCAAAATTTTGACATGTGAAGCTTTGCTTTTTGTATTTACAACAGTTTTTTTTCTCTGCAGGAAACATGATTCTTTCACTACTTTACGTTTTACTGTATAGGTGTGCAGACTTCGAGTTCCGAATCCTGCGTGATGTGTTGCTAAGGGCCCATTCTCATACCGGAGGACGGAGACACTTAATATGTAACAACGTGTGGTACCAATTGTTAGATGCCATTAGATTATGTTAGGAATGGGGACTGGCGAGCCCAGTGGCGCACCGTTTGTTAGTCATAACTATAGATAGGCCTTTTGGACTGCTATCTTTCGTGCCCACTTCGCTGTTTTTCCGTTTCCATGCCTTCTTAACTGATTATTCTTTATCTTTTTTCCTCGCTATTTTTGACTTGCTATTTATGTGCAAATGGGATCCTATGTGGAAATGCACATTGTGCATAGGTACATTCTCCCTTTTCTTGATTCTATACTTATTGGTCCCTTCTTATCGTTCTCTTGAAAATTGCATTCAATGTAACCTGGAAGTCTTACTCTATTATTAATAATATAAATACGGATAAGAATGTTTATGTTAGGAATGTTTCAGTTCTAACTGAAAGTAGGCGGGGCCGCTTTACGTTTTGTGCGTAATTGTGCGTTTTGTGCCTCTGTTGTCCTGCGATGATCAACTCGTAGCAGCGCTTGTCTACTTTGGAGCTGCAGGTGGTGCAGGACGAGGTCGTGTTCGATCCAAAAAGCCCGCCGGAACTCTGCCGGATTTGGACCAGTTCGTATCGTCGCACGCTGCCACGTCTATTTAGCTCTATTTTGGTTTAGTCGATCATCGCAGCCATCATCTGATTCATTTTTGGCTGGCCTCTTCCGCAGCGGTGCAGGTGAGGGAGCAGAAAGCCTTCATATTGAGGTCATGCCCCCCCCCCCTGTCCTGCCTGGTGTTGTGGCTGCTCCGGAGGTGGCAGGCGGGTGTGCAGAAGAGCAGCTCCAAAGAGGCGGACTAGCTTCACAGCATTCCTTGCTATATCCTCGAAATTGTTTCGGGCATCGCATCCCAGGACAAACTGATGCTCTGTATTTTTAGGGGTGTCTTGTATCGAACTGGATTCCTTCACACCGCTAAAAACACGTATCGCACTCAAGAGAATACGAGCCACTTCAGATGAAGAAATGATGATTTACAGCATTAGTTTCCAAACTACGGCCCGCGGGCCAAATCCGGCCCGCCAATATACACAATAGTAATTAAACTAGAAAATTCAGTGCGCGTATGCTTGCTCAGGGCGCGTACTCGGCGACTGCTCTAGAAATAACAAGTAATAGCGAGAGAATTAAAACTGTTTTGGTCCTTGAAACTGACTGGAGTAATCAGTATAGCCATAAAGCTGGAAAGTTTGGATATTACTGATTTAGAGTTTCGTAGCTCAAGTGTTATCGTAATGGTCTCCTAATCAAGCAGGGCATGACACAGGCTTCGTTGAAGATTTCATGAGATCTTCGATGAACACCACAGCGGGCATCATTGCTGCAGAACATTCATCTGACCACATGACACTTTTCCAATCTTCTGCCGTAAAATCTGCTTGTGTTTTAGCCAAGTTTAAACAAGTGGTCTTGTGGGCAGGAGTTAACATCGGTCATTTACGAGCCGCTCTGTTCCTTATATTCATTGCCTGAAGTTTCGTACGAAGTGTTCGTCCAGAAATAGCAAGAGGAGGGCCATCATTGACGTTTTGCAGTTACTCCATCCTTGATGCAAAGCGATTCTAGTCAACAATTTGGGGCCGTCCTTATGGGTTAGAATTGTCTTCTGATCACAGCTTGCCTTGGATTATCGTATGTACCGGAATTTTTTCAATGTTGGTAGACCTGCATAACAGTGCATCATGAAATACCAGGGAGATACGCGACTTCCTTCACTGGGTGTACCTTACCTCGACCAAATAGAATAGCCCCTTTTTACCATTCCGATTAGCCTTGCTTTCGTCATGTCCTTGTAGAGCAACTAATAAACAAGTCTATACCTTGCCATCTCTGAATGATGCTTGTTCATTACTTTCATGCAACCTAAACTTCGGTCACAGCTGTGAAAACCGATTGATGAACGTACTAAATAACTGGAACTCCAAGAACAATAGGTGACTAATTTCTTGTCCGGGGGTTAATTCATTCACAACACACCATGCGTAGTATATGCAGATGTTACCATATTTTTTTGCCCGAGTGAAAGCAATTCGTACGTTTGTCATTTATTATTTAGTTGTCAAATATATGAATACGTCCTGCAGAGATATTTACCAGAGTATATTGCGGGACAAGATAATTTTTTTAATGACAAATCATAACTAAAAGTATCACGAAATATAATCTGGGTCTATTGTTTAATGTGTCCTATTTTTCCCCGGATTAGTTTTTGAAGCCTACTTCTGAAACTTTCTATTGATGCAAGAGGCAATTCTGCGTAATTTAGCCCCATGCCTTTTAAAGGATCACTTCAAATCGTCGACAGTGACATGGCTCGAGGCACAGGCACAAGCCTCTATCATGGGTCAAACACTGCAATTCAGGTGATTCAAATTGGTGGAAGATGGAGGAAACATTTCCGTACTCCAGAATTTGAGAAAAATTGGTTTGACACCGCATTTTAGTATACCGGGGGAATATATTTTGGAACCAGAAAGATTTTACTTTTTCATATAAGGAATGACAATACTACAACCTAAATGTCATTTTATTTGTAGAATTTTTCACTTCAATTTGGTTGTACTCTATTTGATATGGCCTCCTACAGGTGTGACTACGGTCTGTATAAGGTTCATTGAAGAAGGCACGGAGAAATTTTCTGTTCAATTTCATTCCGTACCCAAATAAGAGCTCGCTTTGAAATTTTCATTTCTTTTGTTATAGCACTAGCCCATTTTCAAAGCTGAACAAGTTATGTCCATTTATAACGTGGGAAGTATCCAGAAATCACGCAAAGAAGAAGGCATTTTATCGTTAAGACGGTGCCATGATGTACCGCATTTCACCGTCAAGACCTGTGTCATTAAGCACTTGCCCTATTCAACCGGCATCGATACAGATTTGATATTCTTACGCCTTCGATCGACCAAGGGGCATTTTTGATTGACGTTTGTGCGAGCGTCATCGAGCTCATACGTGTATGATTACAAGAATCGAAGCGTAAATTTAAGATTATCATCAGCCATGTGACCGCGTGCTCAGTTAGGAACAATTTCACTATTTTTGCAAGAAAATGAATCAACAGGTTTGACTGTTCGGAGGGGCACAGACAAGAAATACGTTAGCAATTTCTACTTCAACAATGACAGGTTGCATTGATGAGGTAAATTCCAAGCATACGGACTGGTCGTGTAATGTTGTTGATTGAGATGGATTTCCTTTTTGAACACATGGCTTCGAGCTGAACATGGGAGACTGGGGATTATCAGAGGTCGATTATCGAAGGTACGTCTGAGTTAGACGCCTGTGAGTGATAGCAAATGCGCGTACAGTAAATGAAGAGAAGCTTGGTACAGTGAGTCCCGTAAGATCCAAGGTATGTAGAAATGTAGTCGACCACGTATGACGGTAGTCAGGGTTATGATTTCCGTTTAATGGAAATTGAAAAGGCAGGTGTCATTTTTTCTCGTTTAGCAATAAAAGTAAGATTTGAATAGAAATATTTTCAGAAATCTTTCGCTTTGCCGTAATACATATAATAATCGCACAGGTTGGAATGACGTGGTACGCATTGAATGAGAGAGCCAGAACGTAGCAAAGGTAGGCGATCAGGATTAATCCAGTTAGGCAGCCAGGGTGTATCAACGGACGAGAATAGAACCCAGGGTAATTATATAATACTGGTAGTGCCAGAAACCAGTGGCATGTTGGAGGCAGGCTGCGATGCTTACTAGAGGAAAACAGCGATCGATATTTGAAAATAACCGTTTGTCTGTAATGAACTAGTATGACAAACTGGAAGAATGCTACGGTTTGATGCAGAATTGAGGCGTGTCAATGCAAGCCACAACCGATGGCGTTATAAAGGACGCTAGCGTGATAAATCAACAATCGGAGCACGGTACAAGTAGGTTTAAAAAATACTCATATGAAATTAATTTAACCATCAGTGGAAACCCGCTCAAGGACAATTTCCGTGTTGTTCAGTTGCGTATGGTTGACAATCGAATTCGGGAAATTAAGGTACAAACCAATCGGTCTCGCAGACGAAAGGATGTTTTTTTCACGTGTCGATTTGAAGGGGCTAGAATATTCTGTTGTTGCTTGGCGGTTGAAGTGAAAAATACTGACATCAAAAAGCTTCGGAAAACTTCAATAGCTCTATAAAATTTTCTTCTAATTGTAAGGGACACACAGGCAGCCAGCAACTGTGAACGACGACACAGGCAGCGAACTATCCGGTGAACTTTGTGAAGTAAGCACCCTATGCTTGTAGTTTTGTCCGGGTAATAAAACGTTCTAATTGCAGAAGCTAAAACAGCCTCAAAAGTATTGACTATCAGAAAAGAGCCCATAAAATGCGCTCTATTGCAAGTAACAAAACCATCTGCAGAGCTTTAAACATTAGGAGGAATTTTTAATGAATGCTCGCAACGTGCAAACTACCAAAATGGTGCTCAACAAACAGCGCTTGGTTTATGCGCAAGTTCTGCTGATCAAACGGGAGCGGCGCTTGTCTCGCCGGAAATTACGAAACTGAGAGTGTAAACACACGGCTGTCTTGAGCGCGCGCATGAATTATGCCCTTTATTTTTGTAGCGTTATCATATCATGGCCGTCTTGGTGCTTCAAAACGTAGTTGTAGCATTCATAGTTGTAGCATCTCACAAATTTATGTGCTGCTAGTTACTTAGCTTCAGTTATTTTAGGAGCATCTCCTCAGCGTTGTATTTGTGATGACAGAGTGAACGATGATTAGTTAAGAAATAAATTTGGTCACATAATGAGCTTAAGTTATCCACTGAATGATCTGCTATAGCCAGGCCTTCGGGGACTTGTATCTCTCATGGCTACTTGACCTCTTTTAATTTTCACACAATCTTTGCTATCTCTTCTTCATTTTTTCTCGCTGTTTGTCTGCTCTGGGGATCTTGTGAAGGATCTCACTTTGTGGATAGATTCACGGTCCATCTTAAATGGTCCCTTCTTTTTGCTTTTTAGATTACATTTTACGTGAATAGAGAGCTTTAATCTAACTAGTAATCTAATGTTGTAGCGTACGGATTGGTTTGCGTCTTGAGTGAGATTTATTCAAATGGATGTGAGTAGAGAGGCACAGATTGTCCGTAGCAGGAATATTACTTGTGTATTAGGTATGATGATACTGTCTTTTGCTTTCATGACTCGGAACGAAATTGTACTGTGAAGGCTGAATGAGCAGTTGGTTTTAACTTCAGAGTTGTGAAGGATTTTCTCACTCCAATAAAGCTGTGTATAAAGGAACTATTTAATGATCTGTTTTTCATACAATCCATTCAGTTTCGATTCTCACAACGGAAGTGAATGTTTATATTTTTGGGTAATTTCGGTGTGGAAATCAGCAGCAGCTGCATAGGTGCAGAAGTTTGCCAGTTCTGTTTGATGCCTTCATGATGCCTCAAGCGAGTGTGCTGTCATGGGCGAGCGTCTGAGTTCGCAGCAGACAATAGATAATAGCTACACAAAAGTTCCACTGCAAAAGCAAAGGGTGAAATGCGTGTTAAAGTCAACGCATCTATGAAATCAAGAGCTAGACGCACGCTCCTACGTGGTTTTCTGAGGAGAGAGGCGTCCGTAAGGCGTTCGTAAGACGTCTTCTGTGTCGTACATCTCCTGACAACGGCTGCCTACTGACACTCAATTCTGTGTTCATTGTTCAGCATTTTAAAGTTATTTGAGTTCTGTTATTTTTCGTTATAATTGATATTAGTATTATCCGCATTACTTTATGTGGTTGTTATTTTTCGCTATTTTTTATTCATGTTACTATTCTTAGTCTGTTCGTTTTTTTTCTGAGGATCGAATTTTTTGAAAATTAAGATTCTTGCGTCGAAGGCCTGCTAACACAATATACGTCTAAGGCCTTTTATCATGATTATTAGTACTGTCCTTGTAGAAATTGGTTTGAGAAACAGGTTTGCGACATCAGAAGACCAGCTCACTTAGTCTCGCCTCGCTCCTCGTTTGGGGAAGTCCGAGGCGAGTCCGCCAGAGACAGCGCACTGCGAGTGGCTGGTGTACCGGCACCTGGGGGAATTATCGTTGGTGTTGAGGTGCTCAAGTGTTCGCTGAGTGCCGCCTTCTTCAGATCCGCATAACCCAAAATCGGGCATCAATCATCAAATTGTCATTGAGTGCAGCGCAAAATTCCAAGTGAGGCACTATGACTACTGAGCTGCTGCAGAGCGGTGTAGAGCCACAGCTAAATGCAGTACAAGCACTTGTCGACTCGGAATTTTCCTTGCGAAATGTACCTTTCTACCACAGAACTGCGATTCTTCTTACTGGGAAAAGTAATATTCATTACTTTAGGATTTGATGCACGGGATTCGTTTTTATTTGGGGAAAAATTATTTGTTGATTCTATCGACAGACTCGCTAGCTAATACAGGGTGATTTTAAATCGGATCTCTATTGATTTTTGTGCCCGTCATATGTATGAATTTAATTTCAATTTGCTATCAATTATATCAGCTGTCATTATCACTTTATTATGCGTTGAAGCGTACTGGGAAACTAAACTCACTACTAATGTTTGTGTGCTGAAATTAGTCATAAAAAGCGAACCTGACTGAGTATATAAAATGCGAGATCTAATGAATTGTGCTCTTTAAAAACGAATGATGAGGAAGAAAAATGCTGCTGAATTTTCCTCATAAATGATCCTCGCTGGCTCGTCTTTTTACTACATCAGATAATATTTGAGAAAAAGTGGGTCAAGAGTTCTTGTACGTGACTCCTCAACCGTAACGGTGACTTCGTACATTTGTTCATCGTTTGCATGCACAATTTAGGGCCCTGTGATGGGAGAGTCTTGTGCAACTGTGTTGTCATTTGAAGGTGCAGTTGCAAGAGTACGTTCAATCACCTTCATTAATTACTGAATTTATCTGTATCTTGAGCCCGTACTCGCTCAAGATACAGAGCTGCGTGCTGCTATTCGGGCGACATTTGCAGAGTTTGTGTAACGTGGGATCCGCTCGTCGAGGGTTTAGCAGAGATAAGGGACCTCCCTGCAATCGGCACCAAATCGATAGTCAAGCGCTATTCTCATCTTCGTTACTAAAATATTCGTGGAGCACGTGCAGTATATGCTCTGCAGATATTATAGCAAAATTAACGAAAGCCAGTAGCACGGCCAAAGTACCTGCCTCCGTTGTACCAAGAAAATTAAGCTTACTCTGTTATACCAAGATTATTTAAAAAATATATAGACTTACGTCATGTATTTCGAAGTGTTATCACTGAAAACATTCGTAGAAATGATAGAACAACAACATAATTGCAGAAGTTTTAAGTCTACGAGTAGAAGCAATGCCCTGACGTAGGAAATACATACTATCACGCAGTTACTTAGTATCACGGAGTAAGCTGAATTCACCCTATGCATGAACGTAAGTAGTTCATAAATGAAACGATATTGCTCATCGGAAGAACTTTATAAATAAAAACCGTGATTGTAGTTATGCTGATTACAGGGCCTATCTTTATATTTGTTTTAGTACATCGTCTTCGAGATTTTGCTCTAAATTGTAGGCAAAATGTTTTTTCATTTTTACATTTAAACGTTAAAGTTAATCTCTTGGAATGAAAGTACGAGGGGAAAAGGATAATAAATTCATAATTTGTTTTCGGCCGTGTTTATTACGTATATCCTGATTCATCATGTAATTTTGCAACCCTCAGTCTTGATGGAGAAACGCCTCCTGCGACACGGTACTGCTTGTGAAGATTCCGACCTTAATCCTTACTCGGTTCTGTTCTCAGATGATCGTGGGGGGGAGGCGTGGGAAGGAGTGCAGACCCCTGCGTGCAGACTGATCACGTAGGAAAGTTGAGCGGGTCCAAATGAGGTCTTCGCGCGGACCGTTCATCATTGCAGATGTATGCAGTGTGTGTTTTAACGTTTTAATGCTTAATGTTTTTAATTTTTTAAAGCAATAAAAATTGCGTTGTTAACGACTTGGTTGCAGGTGGTGGGCTTTTAAAAAAAATGCCACGTACCGAATCCATGCTGAAGGGACTGGAGCTGGGAGACTGCGCAGAGTCTTATAGGGAGATACAAGGGGCCCCTCGGTGTTGATGCTCTCTCGGATTCTATTCAAATTTTAAATGCAGCCTTGAATGTTGAGTTTTTATTCGTAAAAGCGGGAAAACGAGAGGAGGATTTCTAATCGTCGATACAACAGCCCAAACCTTGACAGGTTGCGGACATTGATGCTAAGTTTTTCTCTCTCCTCAACTAAATTGTTTTAACCCTACGTTCGGTCATTATAATGAATGACAGCCTGCTGGACGTCGGATTGGTTTGTCAGTGATGATATTGTGGTATCTCTCGACTTTCATGTGATGCATGACTGAGCGCATATGCCGCTTCCGCATCTCACGAGGGAAGGTTTTGAGATCGCTTTGAATTCTCGATCAACGCATCGAAGTTGCGCTCACCCTCGCCTCTACAGCCAATTCTCTGGCGGATCGTGGAGGGTTTCGCTGTAATTTTTTCCGCGTGTTTTTGGTGCGTCGCGGGCTATGAACACATTTTCTGCTTTCTCCGAAGCAAATGTATGTTCCACGAGTTTTGTGGAACTTTTTAACTACTTTTCAACTTCTCTACTTTGAATTTCAATGTGAAATAATTGTTGAATTTTTTTTCTTTATTTTTAACGGCTATGATTATCTCTGTTTACAGACAACCATCATCCATTATTTTGTTATTCAACTATCATGTGACGTGATACTGAAATTAGATATCATAAAATTTCAAATGAATAATGAGTTCTGATTTAATTTCATTTCAATTTAATGGATTGAACACTTTGACTGCGACATGCGCCATATATGGTACACGCGATCATCAAACCTAACCTAACGTAATGAAAATACAATATATGTGAATACAAATTATCAAGTTTTCATAAAATCTGTGTTCATTACTCGAATAAGCTAGTTGGGATTAAGGGGAAATTGATAGGATAATCAAATTTGTGACAGCAAAATCCCTCAATTTTAAACTCACAGCCGAAATTTTTGTCGACATGAAATATTTCCTGCGTGGAGAATCGCAGTCAAAGTGTTAAAAAAGGTTGAACTTCTTTTATCATAACTGCGACACACCCGGTTTACTGAGAGCCAACTTACATTCTTTCTGTTCTGGTAATTTTGTGTCACCTGGAGCTGTGGCTACGAATACGAGATGGAAATATATTTTTACCTAAAGTCACCAGTTTTCACGCCTTATCGATGATGGATTTTGAATTTTACTGCTTCTTTGTGTATAAAAATTGTTGAGCTGTGGATATTCAATCGTACTTCTCAACAACGTTCACTACCACTCCGTAGACATATGAAGAGACAAATACAGGGATCTGACAAAATTATGGAAACACCTTGGAAAATCACCAACATATATTTTAATATTAAGGTTGTCCACCTTTTGAGGCAATTACAGCCTCAATTCTTCAAAGTGTTGATTCATATAAATTTTGAATTGTTACCAAAGGAATTTTAGCCCCTTCTTCGGTTAAAACACCCTCCAGGACGATGACAGCGGAAATAGACTTCTTACTTGAATGTTTAAAATCGACCATAAGTGTTTAATAATGGTGAGGTCTGGGGATTGTGGTGGCCAGATGAAATGCTCAACTTCATTAGAATGTTCTTCGTACCATTTTTTAACAAATCTATCTGTATGGATGGGCCACTCTAAACGTTTCGAAACATGTCTTTTAGAGCAGAGGTTTTCTATTCGCAGCTCTTCCGTAGAATCCAAATTTGTGCAGCTCTCGACGAGCAGTTTTTGTTGAAACCGAGTTCTGTAGGTGGTCATTAAGGTTTGGAAGTTCGCAGTGATTTTAAGAGCTGTGGTCTTGCGATCCTCTCTAACAATTTGATTTAGAGTCCGACGGTCTCTCTCAGCCAACTTCGACTTATGGCCAGACTTGTGCTTTGCTGAGGACGTTTTTCCTTCTCTTTCAAAGGCGGTCGTTACTTTCGAGACAGTACTTCCCGAAACGTCAAGCATTCTTGCAGTGTCTGTTACACTGGCACCTGTTATACGAGCACAGACAATTTGGCCACTTTGAAAGTCAGAAAGGTCTGCCATTTTTATAAGGGTATTACCAAATTAATTTTGGACATCTGTAAAAAACAGTTAATTTAAATAACATCTCAAATAGCTACAATAATAAACAATAAACATTAAAATATGTCAAGTTTTGATTGTTAATAACATGTACAAAGGTTATGGTTTCAAAATGTTCGGTGCTTCCATTATTTTGTTCAACCTCTGTATGTATACTGATTAGAACGCTTTGTGCCTACCTGTGCTGTTCTGTCCCGGTAGGCCCTGCGGAGCTGTTGTCATCAGAAAGAAGGCTCTCTAGTTTCCAGCGGAACAAAGGGGTGCGCTCGACCCCTTTGTTTTAGCGGAATGTTTGCATGACTTAATAAAGGAAGCTAAATTCTTGCGCTGGTCTAGCAAGCAAAGTTTGTTTGTGTAACTTCATTCTAGTTGATTTTGAACGATGTAGTTTGGCTTTGCATCCTAATGGTGTGTACTTTTATAAAATCTGTGTGATCTTTCCGATCCCTTTCTTGAGTACTGTTATACATACTGTGCAAATAATCTATAGAGGCTGATGAGAATGCGATACTAACTGATATCTAATTAGTATAGCTAAACTGTATAGCATCTGACCCCAATTCCCTTCGAAGGGATTACGATAAACTTTAAGCAATAGTGTTAGGTTAGTTTAGTATCTATCCTATGCTATAGGGAAGAGCGTCCTCAGGGGGCATTGTTAGGTTACCTTAGCAACAGCTAAGCCTTCAGAACTTCCATCTTTCGTTTTGCTTTTATCATTGTCATGCATTTTTTACTTATCATTTTTTATCTTTTTTCTTCTTCTGTTTCGACTTGATGTTGCTTTCTGGTGCAGGAACACACCTGTACATAAATTTTACGTTTTTTTAAGCCCATTCTAAAGGGTACTTTTTTATCTCTCTTGAGATCACGTACAATGGAGCTAAGGAGCTTTTCAGCTAACTAATGAAATAAATGAACAAAGAGACTCCAATTATTCCCAATGGTGGGTCTCACACGTAGGGCCATGTGGGCATCATTGAATTACCTAGTACAAAGTAATACTAGTTATTCAATCTCGTTAAGCTAAATCGATGTATACAAATGTGACATATTACTACTACTACCTATGCTAGTGAAATTTCCTAGTGATGTGTCTGTTTCCATAACTGTTTCTCGATGGTGAAAGAAATCGTTTGTGTGATCTTATTGAGGTCCCTATTCTGGTAAAAGTTCTGCCGCATTACCTATGCAGACATAGTACCAGATACGACTGTAGAAAATGGCAGTGAAGACCGTCTCTTGTACCAATCTTGTACCAGTCAACTTGCACTAGTTGACAATAAATATCATATGAAATATGCCATAAAGCAATAGGGATTCAGTCTCACCGTTGAATATTAAGTACACTTTCAAAATTAGTGAAATGATATTTTTTTCATCAAATATTACGTACCATTCGTGCTTTTTTCTTAAATTAAGGACTTTTTTCCAAGTGGATGCCGACATCGAAGAATTTTATTTTACGTTAATGCAGGAGAGGGGGTGGGGGCTGTTATTTTGCTTTCGTCTAACAGCTGATACGAACTTTCTGTTCCGTCCTAACATAGTGCCCGGCGAGCTGGCAACCTACTCGTGGCACGACGCTAGTGGGCGGTGCCGTATTTCTTTGAGCATCTCCTTGTCCTGAAGCTTGAGCGCTTCATTGTACGGTTTCTGGTGTAACTTATTGTTGATCTGTAAGCTTAATGTACCAACTGGTTTCCATATTTCAAACTGCGGGCTCTGGTTTTAATTGTGAAATTAAATTTCTTTGTAATTTTTCAATCGACTTATATTTTCTAAGTACATAGCGTGTAAGGGATGTTAAAACCACTCCTATATTCGTATTCATATTAAATTACTCAACGTGAGTCGAAAGCTAAACGAAACACCTCGAAGTCAATACATATAAAATTGTGACATTTCGATGTTTCGAACATCATTCCTAAACAAATTAATACGAAATGTACAAATTTTAGTTAAAATCATTCCAACGAGTCAAACGCACTGCTACTTGATCACAAAATTGCACGACACTGTGCTATAAAACGTAAATTGGAATCACAAGTTGACTTATTTCTGCTGTTACACCAAATGGCCCGCCTGACACCAAATGGCGGCAGGGGTCACAACGTCTACTGGTTCACGTTCCAATAATATTGGTGTTCAAATACCTATTGAACAATTTGTGTATAAAAATCCACAGTATTTTCGTTGAGGCTCGATTTGCATTTATAAATAAGGAGGGTTCTTAAGATATTCAAGTGGACGGTATTGGAAGCCTGGTATAAAATCTTAATATAAACATTAAGATCTTTTTTAGTTGTTTCATGGTCATGCACAAAACGAAAATGGTTAAATACGGCGCCCTGTTATTTGTGGAAGCTGAGTCTATTTTTTAATTTCTTTCTTGCAAGTCCAATGTAGCGATTATCCAGAGACATGCATTCCCTGCTGGTACAATTAAACTAATGCACCACACTGGACTTATTGAGGCCCCTATTGAGGTCTCTTTACACCCCACTGGACTTATTGAGGTCCTTATACACCACATTGGACTTATTGAGGTTCCTATTGGAAGATTTAGGTAAGTTGTTGCGCTCAACAAACTATATTCGACATTGAAGATGTTTGAACAGGTGTTCAGAAAACACCTTTCTTACAGTCCATGTTACATGGTTCCTTCTTTTCACTCTCTTGAGATCGCCTTTAATGTGGCTAGCGAGTGTAAATTAGGTGCGAAGTGTATTTACATTTCTTTACCCAGATGATAAGAAGTGCATTTTTAATGACTCAAAATGTTCGGATAAATATATAATATCTCATAAGAATTGCTTGATAACCACTACATATATTATACTATACAAACTATATTAATACCTATAAATTATATTTGTATAAATATGAATACGAATATAGGAGTGTTTTTAAAATCCCTTACACGCTATGAATTCTGAATAAATATGAAATTGAAATAACACTCGAAATGAAGTTGCACTCGAGATCGTCAGCTTCAATGCTTCTAAGTAGTCAAAAAAACCTACAGAGGTCGATACGAATGATATACGAACAAGAATGAGATTATTATAGTTAAATCGTTTGGGGGATTTTCTCGACGATGCCAAAACTGTGATTCAAGTTGATTTCTCATTATTTTGAGGCAAAAGGCCATTTGATTTTCAAGTTTCATTCATCCCAGATTTGCTAGCAAAGCCGGTTAGCAGTTCACGTTAAGATGTGTGTGGATTTCGAGATTTTAGAGATCTGTCATTTAAATTCAATCACTTCAACTACGAGCCCTTCAATTCTACTTTCTTTATAAACAAATCTCTCACTGCTCATTTACCACTTTTTTATTACTAAACGATAACCAGTCGTGATGATGAATTTATTATTATCGCTAATGTTACTTTATTATAAATTCCTAATGTTTCACTTGTGTGACCTAATTTCCAAATTTCATCGGGATGCGCACTCTCTTTCTCTCACTGTGCACCTCATTTTTTGTAGAGCTTGGCGATGCTAATGAGACAAGCTCTTTTTCTGAGCCTTAGATGACATGCCTTCCACTTTTTTTTGCCGTTTGCTTCGCACTGATCATCACTCACCGCCGCATTAAAGGAATTTCGTTTATTTTTTCTGGGGGTAAATTTTTCTTCATGCCGACTAAATTCCTTTCACGGTATTTGACCTTTAGGTAGAAAGGCCTGTTTATTTTAAGTTGATCACGAGTCACGGTATCATGCGTTGATCACTTGGCGCAAAACACTTCCAGGGTATAATACTGCGCGCAACTTGTTTCAGATCAATGTTAAACTCACTCAAACTCAGTCGGGCCCTAAATGTATATTGCATATTGCTTTTTTGTTGCTGCGAGTAGCGCACTCGAGCATTCTGTGCAGCAGTGAGGACTGAAGCGTGTCCTCACACAACCTGAGGGCGGCCGAGCTTGTTGAAATCTCGAGCGAATTTCACTCATCTCCTCTGAATGGGCTCGCCTGGAGTGATGCGGGGGTGTCGTCCGATGCCGGTGGCGTTGGGGCCAGTGAAATTAGCACCGATGGCATTGATACCAATGGCATTATTGCTGATGAGATTGATACCGATGGCATTAGTATCAATGCCGCAGGAGTCCTATGGCGCTGATGCCATCATTGCTGAAGATATTTGTTTATCAAGCGTTTCGTTTTTACTTAAGCGTTAATGTTTTTGCAAACTTTTTGCATTTTAGAACACGGAACACCAACAAAAGGTCCGAACGGAAATCTACAGCGTTGCTATTCTCAAATGCAAAAAGTTTGAGAATCGCTTCTTTACGTGAACGAATTCAAAAACCTCATTCATTTGGGACTGAAAGACACTTTTTTCTTGATACATTCATATCACCACGTTTATGAATAAGATGACGGCCACCAGCACATGGACAGCGACGTTGAATGTCCCTAGTATTCTGCGAGATGACATCAATGCAACAGAATTCCCTGGTCTTGTCTCCCTGTCTTGTAACGAGAAGATCGATGGTGTCTGTCGCTGACTGATAGAGATATTTCTACCAATAAGACCGAGAAACAAGCTTTGGGGCTGACATGCGTGGTCGTTTTATGGGAGTATTGCGATCATCATCAGTTTGTTTGCGCTTATATAAAAGTGTTATTTTATTTCTCACTTATTATAAGCACAACATCAAGAGCTGCTGTGTTATGCCCTGTTGAGTAGGAGCGAATATTTACCCTCTTTTATATTGTTGAATTTGTACGTGTTCTGAATACTGTGAAGTGTCGCATGCACTCAGCTTCTGTCTTGCCTGTCCTGCCACTCATTCTTCGCGAAGGCACGGCGTTTCCCAAACCTATTTTCGCACTTTTTATACAAGTAAAAGCTATAGAGTTTTTTTCTGCGTCACTCGTTATAGAGTACATCATACGTTACGCAAGTAAAACAATGAATACCATTTCGTAGAAAAAATTACAGTGGGAAAGCTTGCACACTGGTGATGTTAGGCGACAGTTTTACGCTTCGTCGCTCCATTGTTTCCTGCAACAAGCGTTAAGGACCGCACAAAAAAGTCGATGTAACTTTCGTTCTGTAGAGCTGTGCAAATAAAAATAAACCATTCAAAACAGTGAATGGTTTGAATTTTATGGCCTTCTACGTTCGATTTTAGTTTTCGTTGAGATTTGGCTTGCTTTTTTTTACGATTCAGTTACTGAAGAGTTATTCATTGTGTACAGAGCTTTGGTCGTTATCAAAACGAAATTATAAGACAGAGTAAGGAACTTGAACATTAAACTTATGTATGACACGTGACGTAAATATTCAACCATTTTTGTGAGACAACTTTCAAACGATAATTATATTTTTCTGGTCACGTCCTATCTAAATTAGTAAAAAAAATATTTTAGATGTTTTTCAAAAAGAAAAATTAACTTGGTTCGGCATGGAATTAGGCAGTTAGACCCTGGTGAGCATACAATCTTCCACAGGATGTCATGCCGAAAGTCAAATAGTCTTAAAGATCTATCGAAGCGAATAGTTTCGCTCCATTCTCAAGGATTATCGTACAGAAAGATTTCTACGCAGATTAATGTGGCATACTCTACTATTGGCTCAATTATTCGTAAGTCTGAGGAATATGACTTAACTGTTAACTCATCAAGGTCAGGTACTCCACGGTAGACTGATCTATCCGGTCTCAATGATTTCGATGAGGAAGCTTGCGGGACTGAAATGAGTGGACTAACCACCAATAAACAACTTCACAGCAATGGGATCAAACGTTTCAGGCCCCATAAAACTAATATGCTGCGCAAAAACCACGTTGAAAGTCGTCTAAGCTTAGCAAAAGAATACTTGGGGAAAAGACGTGCATTTTGGAGGATTGTTCTATTCCATGGAACCAAGATAGAATTGTTTGGTCGTAACTCCGTTCGTCATGTGTGGAAGACATAAGGAAACAGCCTATGAGAGACGTACTACTATTTCAACTGTGAAGGACGAGGCTCAAAAAAATACAAATGTAAACAGGGGGGAGAAGACGAGAGAAAGGCAGATCGGCCACTGCGGCCAGCAACTTTACAATTTAATGAAATATGTAAAAATTTCTGTCAGTTTACATTTTCTCCGCATTTAAAACATCGTTTAATTTACAAAATATAGACTAACTTTACACCGTATGAATGAAAGGTGAGATTAAATACAAACAGAAATTTGAAGCAAGCACGGACGGCACTGTAGTTACATTCAGTCGAAATTGAGTAAGAATGAACAAGTTTGTCTATTACAGTGCTATTGTTTAATAGTGCGTGAAGTATGAGTTGGCTAGGTGGTGACGATTTTTAAGTTAGTGTCATGAAGAGTTCTGAGTAGTTTCGTGAAGTGTGCAGGGAAGTGATGAGAACAGCTGTAGCTAGGTCTTCAGGACTTCTGTCTTTCGTGCTCATTTTACATCTTTTAATTTTCACACTCTTCGCTCTCTTCTTTGTCTCTTATCCTCTCCATTCCTAACTTGCCGTTTCTATATGTCGTGGATTCTGCATATTCATAGATTCCTGGTTTTTTGTTCTCTAGACTAAATAGGCCCTCCTTTTCGCTTTCCTCAGATCACATTTCATGAGGAGCGTGATTTTTAAGTTTTGGAAATAACTAATTTGCGTTGAAGATTGCAATCGTATACCACCACATGCTTGCGAACATTTAATTTAATCATATGAAAACCCTCTCCAAGCATTAATTACCTGCAAAGGTTTCACGACTAAATTTGGAAAGTAGGAAACTGTTTAATGTAATACCTAATTTCTGAGCTATATTCCTGCATGTATACGAGATCATGTACTTGTAAAAGGAGAAATTTGTACAACATAATCCCTTTACATTATAAAGTGTAAGTTCGGGATGAGCTCTACGAATGCTAGCTAGCTAAATTTTTGATAAAAAATGAAATCTCATGTGTGCAATTACTTCCGTCCCCCCACTTTATTTAGGGAAATTTCATGGAAAATTTTCCTGCTCAATAAATCAATTTTTAATACAAATTTAAAACACTTTTATCTTCTCTTCACAAACTGTTTTGTTCTCAGTTAGTTTGTGGCCGTCTGTATGGATTATTTGCATATAAAATAATTGGGTTGATATATGTTATGTTGTCAGTCCTTAAAGTTCGATCTACTATTTATTTTAGCTGATACGTCTTGAACTCTTAAAAATACATTAAAATTTTTTTCGCTTGCTCGGCGACAGTCGTTCCAATGAAGTGGACAGTGTAAAAAACCATGATAGCATTCAAGTTCAGTTAATACTTTTTTCAATCACTTATCGGTATTGACGTTTTTTTTGTATCTTTGTTTTATTGCCTTGTTTATTACAGTCGTTCAAGTACGTAATTTTCGTGGACGGTGGTTTTCTTCAAGCGATTTTTTTGTTGCAAATACTTAATGGGACTGCGATTGGGTGTTTTTTTCAAGATTGGCAACGTGCATGTTCCCGTGAAGGCACCATCTCGTAGTCACGGATATCTGCACCACTGCAAACGGACGCCACCTATTCAGCCGAGGCTCATTTCCATGAAAAATTATTTACGTGAGTAGATTTATAGATTGTGCCGCCGCAGCGAATGGCGAGCTTTTTGTTCTTCAATTCTCAGCTCATTCAGGCTTCATGAGACACACTGAATATTTGTTTAATTCAGTTTTATGTTGCTGAGGAATGGCCGAGCACCTCTGTTGTCCTGGCCCACATCCCGTCGGGTTGAACTTCATTGTGTTTTTTATTCTTCTTTTAGCGTTGTTTTACCTTGAATTAATTTAACCTAGCACGAATGAAGTCGCGTGGTATTTACAATATGCTTAAATTATTTGAAACATTTTAAATAGTATCATAACATACCGATAGGTTTTACCAGTAATTGATTATTTGTACGGAACACCTATAAACACAAATTCCTTTGCAGGTTTGAAGGAATCTGTACTGAGGAAAAATACGATGTACTTTTGGCACATGTTTGTTATACGCTCGTCATGAAATGGACGTGAAAATGCTTCGTAAACCTATCATAACCTGTTTCTCAGAATGATGGCAGGATGACGCAATGTCCGAAGTACGACACACCCAACGAACGTCTGTTATATTTCATAGGATAATTTAGCATGCTATAATTCCTGATAAATTCTACAGATGCCCTGATAATTGATAAAAGATTAAATAGGAATGGAGTTTTTGAAAGCTTACTAATAAAGTGATACATCCAGGTGTGTCAAGATTTTTCTGTGTATCTTTGTTCGGTCTACTAATGAGTCATTTGACTGCCAAAATTCATTCGAGGACATCGTCAGTGTTTTTCGTTTTTATTGTAGGAAATATGACCGGAGTACGAATGTGATGCAGAACCCAACGTGCGCCTTGGCTCTACCATGCAGCCGTGAAGGGGATGCTCACTTTCATCGCCAGCTCTGGCCTGCTGAGGCAATCAATTTCGTTTCTCTGCCTAATTGCCCGCTCTGTCTTGGCTGATCCTACGAGGTCACCGACGCAGGTGCGGACTAAAGTGGGAGAAGTGCATCGGTAATGAGGGTTTTGCCGCAGAAAGTTTTTTTTCTGTAGTGAGATCTGAATTTTTGACTATATTGTGACTGTATGTCATCGCAGTCAGTTTCAGTGAAAAAGGCACATGGGAAATGAGTCTTTTGTCACAGTAAGTATTGCTTCCTGTGATAAAAGGAAAATTTCGGACTGTTTTTAACTGTGTGTAATTGCGGTCAAGCATCTAAGAGGTACGCCAATACGGGTAAATGATTGTGATAGTCACTCTGAAATAAATATTTTCAGTGGAATGGATTAATGTCAAAAAAGTAAACCAAGTTATGAACATTCTTGAACAACGTAACTGGTTTCCTCTACAGCAAGAGTCAAACCTGTCTATGTTCAAAGAATATTGTGCATTGACGGAACATGGCTGTCGTTTGATTCTCTATTCAACTTTCCTTCTTTACACTAATTGCTTGAAAATAGCATGTTTCCGCGCGTAAATTTTAGCTTACACCTGTCGTTCATTTTGTTATTTAAAGTTTGGATTCCGCTTTTGATGCTCCTTCGTTATTTTTTACCAACTAAATCTTCATTCTCTCTTCTCTTGTGTAAACCAACTTACTTCACCTTCGTCTCAACAACCTGCTTCAAAAGCGTCTCGCCGCTCTGTTACACCGCTGAGTTATTTGATTCCGTCTTCTAATTCTCGACCACTCTCCGCTGCCAAAACTCCATGGAGTTTTATCTGCCGTGTGTTTGGACTCTGAATGTGTCCCACAATCTCATGTTAGGACTCTTAATGTGTCCTACAATCTCATATTAGGACTCTGAATGTGTCCTGCAATCTCATGTTACGACTGAATGTGTCCCGCAATCTGATGTTAGGACTGAATATGTCCCACAATCTCATGTTAGGACTCTGAATGTGTCCCGCAATCTCATGTTAGGACTGAATGTGTCCCGCAATCTCATGTTAGGACTCTGAATGGGTCCCGTAATTTCATGTTAGGACTTGAAATGTGTCCCTTAATCTCAAGTTAGGACTTGGAATGCGTTCTGTAATCTCACGTCATGCGCCACACGACAAAACTGGGGAAATCACAGCCTCTCTTGCCACTCAACCCTCTAACTTGTGTACGACTCTTCAAAATTCCGGATTAGTAAAGTTTTTTGTACACTTTTTCGGTATTAAATAGTATGTCGTGCCATCTTGTAAACATTGCCAGCGAACTTTATCTCTCGCTGTTTCTTTGTTTTGCCGTGAATATTTACAGTCTGACCAAAGAATAGTAGTTTTTGATACAATCTTCTATAGCCATACCCGGCGTCTGACTTGTTTTTGCAGATGTGTGAGGTAAAATTTTGACATAGGTGTATCTGGTTGTAGAGTTATTACTTGTCTTCTGACTTTTTTTTTCTGTGAATGGATTCTTTATCAATTTCTGGTTTGTTTTCCGACGGTGCAAGGTACAAAGCTGCATGTAATGGCCACAAAGAAGTTTTTCTCTAAATTCTCCGCTGTGCAGGGTATCCCCCCCAAAAAAACGATACCCAGTTTTCAAGGGCTGTAGTTCAGAAACTATTAAATTTACAAAAAATTGGAAACTCACATTTTGTTCTTTTATGTTTTGGTATTATTGATACGGCTTCAATTCATAAGTTGAATAACGTATGAATACGAAAATGTGATCTTAAACTATTCAAGATTTTCACCGATCGAAGAGCCTCCCCGTTATGCAACTCACAAAAGAACAAAAAACATTCATCGTTGAGAAGTATTTTCAAACGAAGAGTCTTCAACAGGTCATTCAATCATTTCAAGAGTATTTTCCTGAAAGACAGTCTGCAGCAAAGATGACTATTTGGAGAAATGTTACTAAGTACAGAACCGAAAGAACATGCCTGAATCTCAACAAAGGTCGATCAGGACGGAAAAGAACG